>VYZW01013356.1:167616-209766 GCA_013401315.1 Balaeniceps rex
AGGAGGAGGAGGAAGGGGGAGGAAGGGAGAGGAAGGGAGGGAGCAGCCCCGCGCCGCTCGCCGGCCGCGCTGCGCAGCCCGGGAGGCGGCGTGCTGCCGCTCGGCTCGGCTCGGCTCGGCTCCGCGGGGGCGGGGGGTCCCCAGCGGGGCCTCCCGGGAGGGAGGGAGGGGGCAGAGCCGCCCTGCGGACCCCCTCCACCCCGTCCCGGCGGCATCGGACCCCCCCGGTCCTGGCAGCACCGGCATCAGCAGCACCAGCTGCAAGAGCAAATGGCCTCAAGTTGTGCCAGGGGAGGTTTAGGTTGGATATTAGGAAAAATTTCTTTACTGAAAGAGGGGTTAAGCATTGGAACAGGCTGCCCAGAGAGGTGGTGGAGTCACCATCCCTCGAGGTGTTCAAAAAATGTGTAGACGTGGCACTTTGGGACATGGTTTAGTAGGCATGCGGGTGTTGGGTTGATGGCTGGACTAGATGATCCTAGAGGTCTTTTCCAACCTTAATGATACTATGATTCTATGAAAGCTTTTGGAAGGAGATGGGCTTCTCCTGAGCGATCCCACAGGAAATGTGAGCTGTCCCAAGCAAACGGCATTTAGGTGGAACCAGCATCCCAAATTGTGGTGGGGCAGTCCGAGGTCAACCCAAAGGGACACATTGCTCATACGCTGCCAGGGCTCCATCGCTTGAGCAGGTCAGACTTTCATGCAGCATACCTTGCAGACCGCATGCAGCACAGACTGCCGTAGTCCAATTTGGAAATGGCAACAGCACAAACATCGACTAAGAAGCCAAAATCTTCTACTCAATAAGTGCAAGGTTCATTCTCAACCAAGAGGATCCTACCACGTATACGTAAATATATATGTATGTGTAAATATATAGCGTGCTTACTAAGTCATCCATGTGATATATGCACGTATCTTCTGTGATGTAGCACACACAGTTTCACACAAAGGTTTAATGCGACACTTGCAAAGCTGATGGTATCAGAAATCGTTGTGCGGATACGGCTGTCCGCAGCCGGCCAAGGTTTGTGTGAGCACACTGGAGGAGGAAAGCTCTTCCTATTTCCCTCCTAAGACTAAGCGAACCCACTGCTGGGCTTAAATCCGCGTGTTTAGTATTCAGCAACGTTATTTCTGAGAAGTTGAGGTGATGAAGCAGGAGCTAAATATGAAAGAACAGCGAATACCGCCTTTTAGTGTTTCCTTTCGTGATCAAGTCCATCTTTTGTTATAACTTTAGGAAGCATCTAAAACTTACACAAATTTGTGGGAATCTGTTTTGCAGTGAAACCATATGTAACTTAATAGTAAAATGCAAAACAGAAGCTTCCAAATTACACAGCTATGATTGGGAGCCAAACAGTTTAAGGATTCCACAAGGGTGATTATACGTAAGAGCGTATATGAATAACTAAGAGACCGACTTAAAAATCGCACATGCACAAGTTTCCTACAGCACAGTGTATGTATCTCTGTTCAGGTCACACCTGATTCTCACCTAATTCTTAGCTAAAAAAACCTCACAGAATAAAACACCTGACTAGGTGAAACCTGAGATTTATAGAATATTCACACGTATTCAGTGTTTCTGGTCTGGGTTAAATACGCTGCCCTCCAAGGCCTTTTCAGGCCTCCTGGGATGCTCTGAATAGCAATTATGCTTAGCCAGATTTCTGCATAATTATATTCCCTTCCTTTTTATGTATTTTTTTAAAAAAAAGTTTAAAGAAGCTGTCATGAAAGCAAGATCTTCATTCCTTCATTCCCTGGGGAAATCTCTGTTCACACCACTCCTCACCAACCATCAGCTGGAGTAAATATCGTGATGGTGGTAACTAAATGCAGTAGCTCCAACTTCCAGGCACTCCATAAAGGATGTGTCTACCCATCTCATGGACACTTACAAACCATCTTCAACATTACCTGGTGAGATGGGGAGGAAAATACAAAATTTGATGGCATAATAAATCACTGTCCAGAAACTAATTGTGTTATCATGAACAATGATAGTCAGAAGTACAGTCAGAATAAAAAGTGTAAAAAAAATCTAAAAACTAAGACTGGACTTTAATTCTTGTTACTCAAGATGTTCAAAGCGGGAGGAAATGAAGAGATTTCAATATAGAAATTACAATAAAACTTTCTCTGACTAGATTGGTTTTCATAAAACGAAAGCTCCTGACCTCCACCCCTGTAAATATGATTTCTGCTGGTTGCCATGCTTACTCTGCAACATATAAAGGACCATCTCATTTTTAAAACAAGTTTGTACATATTTCTTAGCTCTGAGCAGGTTTATCTGGTAAAAAAGATGGTAGAGCCCCTTAGTAGTGTTGAAAAGCAGGCACGCAACTGGTAGTGCAAATGTGTGAATTTTAAAGGTGGTTTGTTTTTTTTTTTACGCAGGGGAGTCCTTCATTATTGCTACTGACCATGGTTTGGGTAAGAAATCTGGCAGAGTCCGGTGGCTGGGTTTGACAGCAGCAGAACTGTGCATTTATAGCCAGATTTAACTCCGGGATAAACAAATCTGATTGCGCCCTCAGAGCAGCGCTGCCGTGGGATGCTAATCTGGGGAAACGGGCTGCTCTTTCTCCGCGTGCCTATCACAGCATCAGCATCTTGAGGTTATTCTGACAAAGAGGGGTTAGAAATGCAGATGCTTCTGCTTTGTGCTTCCTCTCTCCCAAACTCAAAACCCGGAGGAAGAAGTTCACTGATGGCACGCACCCAGGAGACTTTTGCTTCCCACTCCTGCTGCTTTTGGGGAGCCGTTTTCCCATGACCTCCCATCGCCAGGCGCTGCTTTGCAAAGCTTTTCTCAAGGGATGTTGCTGCAGGGTACCAGCAGAAACCGATACCCTTACGTCAAATTGTCATCTCACCAGAAACAGGTGTGGGTTGTGACAGGAAAAGACAAAAACTTCCCCAAAATGTCTCTGTCCCCATTCTGCTGCGAGCAGCAAGGAGCAAACGGACGTGCCGGGTTCCCCAAGACAGCTGCCTGAGCGAGCAGGCTCAGGATTCCCCCTTTGTCCAGAAAAGCAAAGGGGGAGCTGGAGCTGGAAGCAAATAATTTACTGGGTGGGGACGTCTAAATTCAGCCGGGAAGTTTCCATGCAGTAAGTCTGAAAAACCACAAGGTGATACGTATGTTGTACTTCACAGTTTTAGGACTTAACGCTGCTATGCCGCTGAGCCGCTCTGCCGAGCAGAGGCACAGCAAAGCCCGGTTTCACGCAGACGTTCAATCCTGTTGAATGCACCGCTGCTTTCTAACACAGGCTGGGGTTGGGACGTGCATCCACGGCACCCCGACACCCATGGAGACTATTTCGGTTCTTCTTCCGACTTGGAGGCTGGGCTCAGAGCTGTAAATTGGTGCTATAAGAAAATTGCAGAAAGATTTATTCTTCTTAGTGATCTGTTCTCCCATTAAAATATTGGTATAATTCTCCCTGGAATTAATGGAATGTGTATGTTTTAAAGAAATGCATTATTACTTTTATGTTCCCCATGGTATCCTGGCAACAGACACATACCTAAAATACAGATCACTAATTTCATATCTTATACATCCTTCGGCTCTCAGTGAAAGGTATATCAACCTTCAAAGACTCGGAATGGTTTTTTGCTCTTTTCCCAAGTTGGATTGGAATTATTCTTCTTGGCATGCACATCCCTGGGGTGCATCTGGGAGTTGTTGCTCAGTCTTTGATTGAAGACAATGCTTTTTTCCCTAGAATAGGCAAAAATTAATACTGAAAGATGATTAGATAATGGTGTCAGAATTTGGTTTCCCACAAATGGTCTGTTAGATTTTAATGATGCATGTTGAGAGCCAGTTTCCTTTTGCCTAACGCCATCCTTTTATCCCAAGTTGTATGTCCTTCAGCACCCTAAAGAATTCCTTTTTATTTGTGATATTTATGCCCTCCAAGTACTTGTTGAAGGGTATCGTTTCCCCCTTAGTCATCATTTAGCCAAGCGATACATATTAAGTTCCTTTAATCTTCACTCATAACTCAGTCTCTTCAGATCCTTAATCATTTTTATTGCTCTTCTATGAATTTCTTCCAATTTGTCTGCATCTTTCTGGCAGTGAGGTACCCAGAATTTAATGCTTTCTTTTAGGTGTGGATCTCCCTGCAGCAATGCAAAAGATGTTACCTCCTGCTACTTTTATCTACCACTGATTTAACAATATGCTGGAATCATGAAGTAGCTGGGAATCAATTAAAATAGATTTTAAAAGGTTCAGCGCTCAGAATTACCATAATGACTTTGTGGCACCGCACGCAACAGAATCACAGAATCATTTAGGTTGGAAAAGACCTTTAAGATCATCAAGTCCAACCGTAAACCAATGTTTGTCTTGAAACAAAAAGGACTGTGCCAGATATCTTACTGCTGGGGGGGGGGGAATAAAAAGAAAAAAAGGAAAAAAAAGAATGTAATCCCATGGCCATCAGCTGAATTACTGTACATTAGCAATTTAATGAAGCCCCTAAATGTGCAGTGAATGTCCATAAGTACTCTGGTAGAAGAGTCTGTTTTACTTATAGGTATCAGATAAATAAATCAGTTCACTAGTTCTGGGATGTAAAAGTCTTCCCCCCACCTGGGAGGGGGAAACCCATAATACTATCTTGTCCAGTCAAATCTGGCTTCAAAACGAGAAGGCTTGAAGCCGTTTGAAGCCTGCTGCTTTTGGAAATACATGTGTGGGACTTCTAGGGCGGGCAAAGCTTTTAAACCTGCTGCATGCACAGCTCTGTGATTCTCTAAAGGGATATGAACAAGGAGTTACGGTTTGGAAGACGAATGGAGACGGGTTCAAATTGGCACCAGAAATAGCTCACGTGTGATGATGGCCTGAGGGTTTCACACTGCTCCTCCTGTAACTCTTAGATATGTGTCACCAACCAAGGGCTCATCACAGCAACGGTAAAACTAGGTGAGCCAGCAGCCAAGGAGCTTGACGTTAGGTTGGTTCAGGCTCTTATTTAAATTGTTTGCTTTAATTAAAAAAAAAAAAAGCGTCTTTAAAAATCTGTAACACATCATGAGCTTTGATTAAAGAAGAGCTTGAGATAGCTACGAAGCAGACTAAATGGGGAAAGATGCTCTAAGACCTCTCAGATCTCTGCTAAAATGATCAGGTAGTGGGGAAAGATGCTCTAAGACCTCTCAGATCTCTGCTAAAATGATCAGGTAGTGGGGAAAGATGCTCTAAGACCTCTCAGATCTCTGCTAAAATGACCAGGTAGTGGGGAAAGATGCTCTAAGACCTCTCAGATCTCTGATAAAATGATCAGGTAGCTTCTCTGTCACCCTCGCGTGTGGTTCCTGATTAAAGGCACACATCACTGCCACCGAAGTCAACAGGAGCTCTGCTCCTGGCTTCTCTTTTCCCATATGAACAACCCTGTTGCTTCCTATTGCTCTTGTGAATAAGGAGGGAAGAGTGTTATTCTTGGAGGCGTTTAGTTTCTGTTAGAGAATAATCTTTCCCCCTCTGTGTCATATATTTAAACTGTCACTCTCCAGGTCTATTATATATGTTAATATATTTCGTCTCTGAGCCACTGGCAGGGAATTGTAGGTCACTGGGCCATTTTGTGTGCACTCCACTGCCCGGAGTTTTTACTTTCACATCGTTTATTACTCCTACTCCAGCTCCTGCATTTAAAATGAAGCATTTAAAATTTGATCAGGGATGTGTTTTAATGAGCGCTTGGATTATATCTGTGCCTTATTTCCTTAACTAATTTTGACCATTCTAGCTAGCTCAAGAAAAAAACAGATTAACTATAATTTATAAGCTCTTTTCCCTGCGTACTCTATTCTTTCCTCTTTCCCATCTGTTGCTTCTCATTCATGCCTAAACATGAAGTTCCTTGCAAACCCCCGCCTTCAGCAGGGGCTTCAGAGTTGAAAAAAACCAGATTGTGGCATGAAGCAAATGTACATATAATATGTGTGCGGGGATGCGCGTGCACGTATGAATCTTTCCTTAAGATTTATTTACATTCTGGATAAACACCTCATATTGCTGGACAAAAAAAAGACTGTCTCTTTTAGCCGTAATGTATAAATATTTCAAGTACCAAGGCTGATTTGTTAATGTTGAGCTTGTGGGATGAGCGCTTACCATATGGACTTGCCATTTGTTGCAATAGATATTCATGTACGAAGGGCAAACCCTGTACCTGTATGAGAGGGGATCCAAGGGGGCCATGGGTGTCCCTCACACCCGATGAGGAGTTGCTACCTGGCCAGTATTAGGGTAGGGAGGGACAAAATCTGGAGCCCAGCTGCGAGGTCCCACTCTCCCATGCTTTTGCACACTCCATTTTAGCCTAGACGGTACCTGGTTTGGGGAACAGCATGGTCAGTGACTGTTCCGTAAGCATGAAGTCACCGATGAGGTCAATGCATGAGGTCAGCCTGCTTTTAAAAGAAGAGGGTTCACTTGGGCAGAGATGGCCCATGCCTTGCTCCTTTCCCTCTGGACCAGAGGATGGGCCCTGACCCTGTACATCTGCAGAGAGATGAATTTCCAACCATGCTTATGCCAGATTAACCTTCATTTTAGATATACAAATAAAATCATTTAACTTGCTAGATGTCGTATGAAAAACATCAAGATAGATCAACTGTCTTTACCTTCAAAGTTATGAAAACCATTACTACAAAGATAAATCACATACCTCCTTGCTGGCATAAATGATAAATGTTTTCTGCAAGTGTTATTCTTTCTACTAATTTCAGAAAAAATGAATATTCCTTTTTTCTGCCCTTTTTTTTTTTTTGCTAACTCAGGCCTCATTACAAAGTCATTTCAATTTGCAATCATTCTTCCAGTCCACCTGCAATGACAGAACTGAT
Source organism: Balaeniceps rex (assembly GCA_013401315.1). Lineage (NCBI taxonomy): Eukaryota > Metazoa > Chordata > Aves > Pelecaniformes > Balaenicipitidae > Balaeniceps > Balaeniceps rex. The sequence goes on from VYZW01013356.1 coordinate 174,514, forward strand.
AAACACTTTCTTATATTGTAATTTTTAATGACTACCGTAGTTGCAACAGAATTTTGGCTTTAGGAAGAATACCGGAGATGGCAGAAAACAGAGAGATAAAATTCAGTCTCCATCATACAAGCTGAAGAAACAGCATGGGAGGGATGAATTTCATACATATATTATCTATTCTTAACGCATATTTTTTTTCTGATAAGTTTCTACTCACATAGTTAAAACACTGCCATACTTGAATCTGTAAGGCATCTCTTAGTTTCTCCTCGTGCTGGTTGCTTCCCCTCTCCCGGTGCCTGAAAGATAAGATAAGATGAGACAAGAGCAGAGCTTCTGCACAGTGGTAATATCTTGCTGAATCAGGCAGTTTGGTGCAAAGCCAATTCCTGTGACTCCTGTGGTCTCGCATGAGAAATTACTTTTGTTGAACAAGCGTTGACCATTTAATACACAGTGCTCATGACTCACCATATATTCCAGGAGCACTTTGAGATATTTCGATACTGTCTCTGTATTTTTACAACCTGAACATATTCCCTGGAGATTTAGTCAGCTTTGCATTCTTTTTCTCATACACATTTCCAGGGGGTTTATGGGGAAGCAAAGAGGGAGCCTAACCATTGCAGGCAGCTCACTTAATTTAGCACAGTCCTGTCCTTTCCAGTTCACCCACCTGCAAAATGGGAATAATAATAAGCACTTAAGGGAGAGTATTCACATGTCTAGCTTGAGACCTCTAACGTTAGGCTCTCCAGAGGCTCAGCAGAGAGAAATAGCTTCTAATTCAGATGCTTTGAATGGGCTTCTAATGCAGACTGCTTCTCTCTGCTGGCAGTAAGAGAGACCAAGTTCTCAGCTCAAGCACCCCTACATCAGGCACTTCAGTCACATGCCGAAAGCCAGACACTGTGAGCATCCTCTTTCATGCCTCATCCTGCACCCATTTCCATGCTCAGCTTTCCGCTGTGGAGCAATATCTGATTAACTCAGTGGTTTTCCACATATGCAAAGTGGAGTGGGTCGCGGGATGAAGACCATGCATACCCTCAGTGATCAGCGAGGGTGAATGAATTAGTATTTCAACAAGCAATTCACATGTATTAAGCTTGGTGAAAGTGCTATTAATTATCAATATGGTCAGTCATTATTATTCATTAGTGGTTAGAACAAACTACCGAGACTCAAGATCTTTGCATTTCAGTCTCAGGACTGCAACTGTGTGATATTGAGCAAGTCCCTTCGCTCCTCTCGGCCTCATTTTTCCTGTCGTTAGGATATCTGCCTCATTCTTAAGTGTGATGTGAACCTTAATTAGGCTTGAAAAGAGCTTTGAGGACTTCTGGTGAAAAGTGGAATATTAATGTCAGGCATTACTATCCAGCAGATGAGAGAGTGATAGACTCACCCCTATTCAACGAGCTCGGACTGGTGCCATGGAGCACTTCAATGCCTTGTGAATTCTACCCAGAAATCCCGAGGACAGAGAAGCACACCGAGCCAGTTCTCCTCAAGGTGAGAGCCAAGAAGCACCACCGGGGCATTCAGATTTGGAAAACCCATCTCTCTACTGCTTTTCGTCTAGTTGCACAGGCAAACTGCCCATTGGTGTACACAAATGGATATTTAGGCAGCTAAATATCCACTCCTGGACACAAAAATACAATTTGTGAGTGTGTTTCACATAGAAGGACTGGCACAGAAATCAATCTTTATTTCAGAAAATCTCCTCTTCGGTGTTTAGTCTTTGTGTTGATTACATGAATTAGATCCGTATTACAAATGAGCCTCATGTCCCAGAAACCAATGTGCTTTGCTCAAGAACCAAGACTTTCTGCATTTCATCATCAATTCTGTTCGTTAATGATTCAGCTTTCCTAGCAATGATGAGAAACATTTATTTCCCTGGAGTATTTCCGGATGGTAAAATTATCGTGTTAGTTGTGGGCAATTGATGCTGTATTAACTCACCAAGGCTATATTGCCATATTTAATCACGCTGTTTGGAAACCTGGCCACCTTCCTTCACACCTCTGGTTGCCACGATACCCTTTGGCCATTATTAATTGCTTCAATTCACTTTTATGCTTAAGACAGCGGCTGCCAGCTTCTAACTGCTTGAAAGCATAATAGCGAGACAAAATGAAAAAATGACGGTGGCATAAACACTACCGAGAGGTCTTAGTCTGCATTTTAAGGACTGTTGTAAATCAGTGGTGGAGAAAGACAGGTTAGCAGTGCCAATGTGGAGAGGTGAATGCGCGTGCTGGAAACCACATATTCCTGTAAAATGCATCTACGTTTCATTTATACCCAATGCTGGTAGCACTGTCATAGCAGTGTGGGAAAAAAGGCTGTGTTGATAGCGAGGTCAAGCTCTTGCACGGTTCCTTAAGGTCTCTACGGGTCATTGACTGAGTTAGTACAGGTTCCCACAGCAATACAGCCACATTTTCTTATTCACAGTTACCACCCTCTTTACACCTCCCAGTCAGAAATAGCCAAATACATTACTCTAGGCTATCAGGTACAGTAAATTCTTCTTCATTTCGAAAGTCTCGTATTGGACCAGGCTGCCCAGGGAAGCGGTGGAGTCCCCATCCCTGGAGGTATTTAAAAGATAGGCAGATGAGCCGCTTAGGGACATGGTTTAGTGGTGGACAGGTACGGTTGGACTCGATGATCTTAAAGGTCTTTTCCAACCAAATGATTCTGTGATTCTGTGATTCTGTCCCCAGGTGTTTGCTGACACTCTCCATCCCATTGTAAAAACCAGCTACCTTCCCCAAACTGGAAAGCCAAACCCAAATTTCTGAGATGACATGAGTTACACAGCCACACGTACATACTTTTTGACGAGACGTTATTATCAGTGAATGTTTTGGATAAAGTAGCAGCATCAGCTAATGCAGATTCTCTGTGAATTTGACCACATGCTTCCCTCCACCGAACGACTGTGCTTAAGAAAGCTACATTAACGCAACGTCAGGCTTGAGATCTGTCATCTGCTAAACCAGGAAACCTTAAAGTTAAACTCGCTATCAGAACCAACGCTTGGCCGCTCTGCAGTTGCCATCTGTAGTTTTTCACATTACTGTTTATTCTGTTAAATTTATGTCTTAGTGTGTAAAAACGTCTACAAACTATAAAAGCAAATGAGCAATGTGACAGGGTTCAGCGCAGTAAAGACCATAACTTTAAAATTATCAGATAGACTTAAAAATCTCAAGGCTTAACCTTACGTAAACCCTTGGTTTTTAAATTTAAAATCTCTATGGTTTGTATTTGAAATCTTGCGATAGCCTTATTCCCTCCGACTGCACTTTCAGCAAATTGGCATGCCTCTCATGTTAGACCGACAAAGTGCCGGGTATTTGAGAGCTCTTTGTTCAGAAGAGAATATTCTCTCTTTTGTAGAACATACGACTACTGGTATCAATTGCTCCTACAGGCGTTTTTAGGTCAGCATAGTGCGTACCGGAGTAAAATCACGCAAAAAGCTTTGGTGCTCAGTTTCATGTGCTCCCAATCTCAAATTCAGCCTACATATGAACAAAGAAAAATGCTTGGGAAATATACAGGGACGCAAAAATCCCCGTATTTGATGATTTACTTGGAGGTGACCCTTCTTCTAAAAATGCAAAGTGACGCAATATAAGAGGGAGGAAACTTCTGTGCAGTTGACTCATTTATTAAATGAGTTCTACAATGCGTTTGCTTCCATGAACTTTTCTTCTCCGGTGGGCTGCAATTTCAGGATTTTGTCCACTTGTCTAGGACTTCCAGTGGTTCACACCAGGCAGCGAGACATCTAAAAATGTTTGATGTGTCTCCCACAGTAACGGAGATCAAATGTACAGATCGTTCACGGCCAGTCCAGCGGTTTTGGGCCGTGCCAGGCCAACTGCCCTTGCCTTGCACAGATGGGCTGGAGGCGTGCAGGAGGTCTGATGTGCCTTGAGCCGCCTGAACTGGCTGTGCACTTGCGGATCACCCGCGGACAGGACGTCTGCACCTTCCTGGAAGCTCTCAGCTCCCCGGGCATGGGACTGTCCTGGGACGTGATCCTTGGCTTTGCTTCATTTTATGATGCAGGGAAAAAATCATGTGCTAGCACGGGCAGCCCTGGTAAATCAGCGGTGAAGCTGGTCTGGCGTATCCTGGCTGCAGCTAAGGCTGCTACAAGCTCAGGTGGTGTACGAACCGTAGGCAAAAAGGATGGAAAAGGAAAGCTGTTCGGATGAGAAAATTCAGAAGTGCCTAGAAAAGCTGCTGTAGCACCGTTGCTTTTTTTTTCTTCTGGATCAAAAAAGAAATGTCAGTCTGACCCATATGCTGGGAACCATGCAGAACCCCAAAAGACCTATATACATGCTGGAAGGCAAGTGCCCATATGGTGTCTTCATTCATTCCGCGCAGTGCCGGTAGGCAGCAGAAATACCTCAGGGAAGAATTGGGGCTGAGAGGATATTTTTAATAAAACAGACTGCAGCGATCTATAATAGGAAATAATCGTCGAGCCTTTTTCACAAATATCTAAATTTCGATCTCGTATACTTTCCCTTCCAATGCTTGCAGAGAAAAAAAAAAAAAGCAAGCTTTCTTGTACTATAAAACACTGAGAAAATTTCCCACTTACCGGTGTTCTGCTGTATCAAGGTTACTGTTAACTTTATTAATATTCATTTTCATTTACACTACTGCAAAGTCATTAATGTGATAAGAGTGTTATTATCTTTCTAACAATAAGTATTTATTAAAAGCATGTACGGTGAAAATTGGTAATATGATGAAGCATTGCGAAGTAGAATGCAATGAATCCCTTAGGAAGAATAATAAAGATTTCTGGCTCTTTTTATTCCTCCCAACAACTTCACAGTATTAAAAAAAAGCGGGATAACAACGCAGGCTTGAGGTCGCTTATCAGAATTTGCGAGTGCTCTGAGTGTTTATCCTCAGTGAGAGCTGGAGGGATCCATTTCTAGAAAATGATTATTGTCTGCCCTTTTAGCAAGAAACGGTCTTGCTGGTTTTGTTTAATTAAACTGCCGCTGTCAATTACTACCTGCACATAACATACAAGTATTGAATGGTGAACTTTGGAAGGCACTCGGCAGTCGCCAGGGCGTTGTGAGCTCCCTCTGCACTCCCTGCACATTTATTGAAGGTGGGAGGTCTGTTGCGAGATAAAATTCCCCATTTCTGTCCAGTTCCCACTTCCTTCAAGGAAATAAAAAATGATCCGTAATTGATGTGGCACCACTGATTAAAACCTCAGCGTTTCCATCCCGAGTTGCAATATTTGCTTTAGTCCCAAACATTTTGTGTTTGTCGAGCCTTTCCTGTTGGCCTGGCCAGGGCTTCCTCCTGGGGGGCTGCAGCAGGATGCTGCCCGCTCCGCTCCGCTCCTCTGCGGGCAGCCTGGCCGGTGGCTCCCACCCAGCCCTGCGGAGCACTGCCCCGGCCAAATCGGGTGTTCCTCTTCCTCCAGCTACTGACACATCCCTCTCTTTCCAATTCTGTAATCAAGGTTTTATTCCTGCTTTTTTTTTCTCTTTTTTTCAGGAGAAAAAGTGCTTAGCATTCTGCTCAGCTATTTACCCTGGCTCTAGGGCCAGCAGCTACACGAAGGTAGAGCGGTCCCAAAGCACAGGAAAACAAAGAGCCGTCCTTTCCGCCCGTACGCTGTGTTCCCTGCAGCTCGGCTGGAGGCTTCCTTAGGCAACAAGAAGTCCCACCGCCAGGCTGCAGCTGAGCCTGGCAAGTGCTGCCGCACGAAAAATGACAATCTATTTTTTTCTTTTTAAACTGGTCACCAGCTGAGCAACGGCTACCGGAGCTTTCTGCTGCTGGAGAGCTGAAAATGTGACCTCTGATAAACTTTCTGGGTCAGCACCCTCTTACACACGCTGCAACCGTGCACTGTAGCTGAGTTCTGCGGCTTGGTTATTAGCTGCTCCAGAAGTCCTCTCCCTTATTCCAAGTCTCCCCTTCTTCAGCCCAATGACAGCAAAAACAAAAAAGTGTGAGGACAAGTGTTAGCGCCATACATGGTCTTAACTGAATCGGATGCAGTCTCCGACCAAAGTAGCTGAATTCTCAGGAAGATACAACCAGAGAAGCTCCACTGCCAAGTCTTTTTCTTTTTTGCAGTGTAATGTTTCTGTAGGGAACTCTTTCCAGTTGAGTTGAAGGCATTGTGCTCTTTCCAGTGGCCAGGCATAAATAGATTGTTCCCCATCAGCTTCAGATGTTGAGGATAATCGAGTCTGGGGTAAGATTTTCCATGACGGATGTGGGCTGTACAGTCAAGGTAGCGTGTACCTGGACTCTGAGCTCTGTTTTCAAGGTGTACAGAGATGTGAAATGCCATTACAGTAGAGTGTAATGCTAATTAGGTTCAGTTTTCCTTCTGTCTGGTTGGCCCAGCACAGTTCACTGATTTTATTTATGGATAGACTGGACCAATATTCAAGTATTTACTTGAATACCTGCTCATCCCACATACCCTTAAACCTTTCTTTTCAGTAATTTTTGTAATGCTCTCATCACGGGAGGAAATCTAACGTCCCAACCAGCTCTTTCCCAGAGGTATGTTGTTGCCCAGAGCCATTCCCACGTACTCTCAGGGTTTGCTGCTGTCCCCCATCTCTGTTCACCCTGCCTGAGATAACCCCCGCGTAGCTGCTGGTCCTGCAGGAACTGCTGAAATTTCACTTCATCTTTTTAGCAAAGAAACCCTCCGTTCCAGCTCTTTCCCATGACAAAGGCCAATTTGGTGCCTGGGCTTGCAAAAACATATAAACAAAGTGTGGAGTCATGGGAGCTTCTGTGCCCGGAGAGCCGATGGTCCCCACCGAGATGGGCATCGGGCGCCGCATTTGACGCCCTCCTCCCCGGGTGCTGCCTGTGCTCAGTCACTCTTCTGCTCTGGAAGATGGAAGGGCTGGGTGTCCTGGCATACACGGTCTGGTTGGGGTATAGAGCTGGGAGGAGAAGGGACTGCAAACGCTCCACGGGCTGCACTTGAGATGGGACACGGCGCAGGCACAGACACAGGGGCAGAGTCAGCCCACGGGGAGGGACTCTGCCCTACTAAAGCATGACTCCCATCAGTTATAGCACCGCTGTCAACACCATTCTTACATGTACCTTGACAACATTGCTCCGCTAAATATTTTCTAAAGCATTCTAACTTCGCTTCTAAGGTTCTGAGCAGCTTTTTCCTATTTCAGGTGCTATGCTTAATTTATATTGCGGATGTTACTTCAAATAAGAACATGAGCGTGATAAAACACAGAGGTGAAAGAACCACAGCTAAAGCGACACGTTTATTTTATGTCCCAGATGCCTTCACTTTTTCCTTACTATTTGAATCCTCTCTTCTCTCCATGTTACAGATTTAGCTTTGATCCATCCCGGCAGAATCAACAACCTTTTGTAAAAGTTCTTTTCAGTCTGATCCCTTCTTGTGATAACAACTAAAACAGTACTAAAAGATTTGGATTATATTTGTGTGTGACTAGACTATTGATCTCACAGCCCAGGAGATGAAAAATAAGATTAAATGAGTGTGATTTTTAAATTTGACCGGGAGGAGGGGGTCAGGATGAAGCCAAGCACAGGTCAGTGTGGAGTGTGATGCTGCAGGGACTCCAACCACCTCAGAAAATCACGTTGCAGTGTTTGTATGACATAAATTCAGCTTCTTGAACTCACTGGGGACCTGGTTTTCTCCAGGGAACATTTTCAGCCTTTTTAATTTACCTTACTCCCATTACCTACACGCTGCAGAGAGACGGCAGGGCATTCTAGCTCGCAAGGGACGATTCCTGTCTTGAACACCTCCGTTCCTACCCCTCATTCACCAAAATCCAGCTTTGATCCCACTTGTTTGACCGAGGGCTTTCCCCCAGGGAGGGTGGAGAAGGACTAGCCGCGGGTTCTTCTCTGAATGTCAGGTTTTCTGCGGTGAAGAAAATGTGCCTATTTCTGGCACAAGGTCCTTGTATCTCACCGCCAGCCGCTCAGACCTCTTCCCGTCTCAACGAGGACTTGGCTCATGGTAGCAATCATGAGGGAGATCGGTCTGAAGGGAAACGGCGATGCCCGTCTGACACCGTGCTGGGAATTTTGTCTTCCTTTTTCTACTGTAAAGCATTCTTCCTTCCCCGGCTTGCCCTTAAGAATCTAATTAGTGGCCTAATTACCACCCCCATACTGTGCTCTAGCTGACCTTTGCTGGCTCATTTTCCCCGTCTGCCTTCCCTTGTCAATAAAATTCCGTGCCGTAGGTCTGCAAGGTCTGCGCTACTTCCTCCTCGCGTGGCCACGTCGCTGCGCTCCGCTCAATGGTTATTTTTATTCCGTGCTCCGACAAAACTGAACTGTGAAAGGACTGTAAATTTTCAGCCTCGAGAGGCTCTTCATTAAGCAACAAATAATTCTCTGCACCTACTTGATATTATCCTCCTGTTAGCTGTTTGTCACGCGACGTGCCTTCCTCCCCGCTCAGCCTGCTGTCTCAGCTCTACTCAGCTGGCAGAGCTGCCGCTTGCCAAATAACTGCACGTTATATTATGTCTTCGGATCCTCTTACTTTAATATAAAAGCGACAGCACCATTTTCATCCTCGCTGAATTCGGTTCAAAGGCTCGTGCTATCTCACCGTGGCTATCGGATGTCAGCAAGCATCCGACAGGACCAGATCCCGATACTGTCCTACAGGAATAGCTTTTTATGGCTTCAAGGCCACTGCTGTTGCTAATGGCATCTCCACACAAAGAAGTGCTGTCCAAAATAATGAGCTACATTTAATGCACCGACGCTCGGCTCCTGATATTGTCCCACCAGGACGCCTGGCAGCTGGGGTGCCTCTACAGCCCAGCTGCCCCATGTCTTGGGAACAGTTTGAGCTCCAATTCCTTTGCAAATCCTACCTGCCCTGGGGGCAAGTGATATCACAGCTCTCTGATAGGTACGTTATTAATTTTCAAGACACAGTGCATCTGAAAGCCAACCACCACCCTGGGAAGTATGTCATAAAACAAATATTCCTTTCCTGCTGAAATGCATTATTAAAGCCTCTACCCTATAAATCCCAAGTAGATAACACTCTCCATGGCACCTTGTAATATAAGCAATTTTCTGCTACCAAGGAAACAAATTCTTTTTCTCAATCGTATCTAAACTCCACCAACATGGTGACAGACACAACATTGCATCTGAGTTTGTTTTTGACAGCCTCATACATTTCTAACTCCGCCAGCAAGAATAAGTGTATGAAGGTTTTTGCTTTAAAGAGCTCCGGAGCAAAATGGACTTTCTGGGACCTGTTTCACCCTCGTCTATACCAGACTTTATGCCCTAACGTTTCCCACCATTGCCACCACTGCTTCCTTGCAAGGGTGAGGTAGAATTTAAGTGCCAAGATCAAATCCAGACCAAGTTGCCTTTTGAACAGAGGAAATGAGGCTGGGATTAGAAAGACAGACATCGTAAATTCCCAAAAATATGTTTTTTCACCAGTAGAATGTGTCAGGATAAAGCTCAGCGTGCATCATACCCCCCCAGGCGCTGCTGGGGCAGGAACAAGGAACATCTGCCTGCTGTATCAAACAGCCTGTTCTTGCACGGGGTATCATGACACAAGGGCTTCAGGTACCAGCACGTTCAACGGTATTCTTGGAAAATTCTCTGAAACGGTGTTAATGCATGAGAAAAGCAAGCTGCAGGACGCAGTCATGACCGTGCATAGTCACAGCCCTTGCTAAGACGGAGCAGGAGCTGGAGAAGTGCAGTTTTGCAACAGCAGAGTGTTTGAGGTGACACATCAATTTTGACTACGTTTTCTAGTTTCCTAATGAAACTGTCAAGATTTTGTTTCAATAAGATGTTAGCTTCATTTTCTCTTTGTTTTTTGGTTTTCTTACTACAGCAGTACAGTGTTGTTCCTTGATGATTATTGTATCAGCAAATGTTAACATTTTATTCCAGTCTGAAATGAGAAGAAATGAAGAAATTCCAGCATTTGCCTACAAAATGAAACTGCTGTTTTCTAAATAGCTCTAATCAGCCACCAAGACGTCTGAAAATAATATCCTATTTTCATCCATTATGAGCCTATGCAGGTATACAAACTTATTTCTCAGCGTGAGAGGTCTACGGGATCATTCACTTCAGAAAGCTATGTAATGTCTCTCTCTTGTGTTCATTTCTAGAGCAATCAGGAGGGTTACCTTAGTAGTTCGTTGTTATTTTTCTGTTCTTTGGTGCATAGAGTGTATCTCCCGTGTATCGAGCAGCTGCCAGCGAAGTGTCAACATCAACAGACCTCACCAGGGTCCATATGTGACCACAGATTTTAAATGCAGACGTTTCCTTTGTCTTTTAAAGCTGAAATTAAATTCAAGAAGTCTTTATCTACATTATCATGTATTCAAGGATCGGCCTGAAGCCGAAATAAATTCGTTTCGTATTATGGGTGAAAAATGGCTTGTTCTCCAGCTCGGCAAAGACAGATTACTCAGCATAAATCCCTCGTATTAAAGCCCCTGCTGCTCACTACCAATACATAATTCCCAATAAGGAGAAACCATCCTTGCCTTTTCCTCCTCGTTCTCACAGTTCACATGAGGCATAGCCTATGCACTTAAAAGCGTTTTTATTTCAAGATTCAAAGAGCAAATCTTAAGCGGATACATATGGCAGCAGGCTCCTGTAGTGGTGAAAAGGGCTGGACTCTATGTAATTACATTGGGATATTGGGGCAAATTCACAGTCACCTCCAAGTCCATCCCACCCGTGAGAGCTGCATAAATATTTGAGTAAGATCTTCATGGAGCTGATGTACCCACTGAGAAGGGTGATACTAAGCAGCTTATCACTTATCTATCCAAGGAGTATCTTCAGTCACGGGTCTGAAAAAATGTACGAGGGACTGCACTAAGCTGGGCATGGCAAGGATACGGTCTAACTAGTTAGAGCAAGACAGTAAAGTATGCAAGGTCTCAGAATTGACCTCTGTTTAGTGTTGCTTTTCCTCTGATATTTTCCTTGCGTCTGAGGAAGAAACCCAGGACCCATGGCCATGAGAAAGGACTCACAGTGTCACTCGGTCCTGCCATGAAAACCAATTAAAATTCTTTCATAGGGAAACCACCTTTGGGTTGTTTCTTTTCAGACTGCTATTATAAATAATAGCAAGGAAAAACAAAGTTTTTTAATTTGTGCAGATGCTTTGACAAAGTTGTGCTTCATCCCTGTATAAATATTGCCTCTGTAACACTGCCAAGGAACAGCCTGGAGTGTCTACAGCCAAAAAACCCGGACCTGCTCCCATCCGAGCCCATAATTCATGTTTGTGGCCAGTGTTCCAGCTCTTCAAAAATTGTCTGTGAGCACCTCCTGACTGGGAATCCAGACTGCCATTCCCTGACTTCTGTGTAACATTTCAGGGGTGGCCATGTCATGTTTTGTAAGGAAAAATACTTTTATTAGACAAACTGACGAAGCTGGAGAGAAAGGGCAAGCTTTCAAATAAGCAAGGCCTTTCTGAACATTTGGACTTGCGTGCCTGGGTGCTTATCTGTTCTTTTACAGCAATCCAATAAAAGATAAACTCTCTCCCCCTAAAAGCCATTACCTCACTTAAAGCCTGGACCATCATCGCTAAAATACCGCGGCTATCTACAAAGATGATGACAGAGACAAGAAGAAGGGAATCTGTTTAAGTAAAGAGGGATAACTTTATACAGAATGAACAGAAATGTAATAGCTCTATTGCATAACCTGGCTGTGTTCCTCGTTTCAGCTTCTCCAGCTGGTTGCTGCCTGCATTCAAGTGGGGAAGGGAGAGAAACTCCAGGGAAAATCCAGTCGGAGGAGGTATCTGTAGGATGTGTCTCAGTTCTGAAGTTTCCATTGAATGTCTAGCTCCTGTATCTCATTTGATACCAAACCCTAACTGTTAGGCACGAGGCCTTTCCCAGTGCCTTTGGAAACTTTTCAAGTAAGGGTTCAATTAACCTGTGCAAAAAGCGATGTGAGAATAAACAGAAATTACGTGGTTTTGAAGAGCACGTGCTGAAGCTTGAAAACCTGCAGGCATTTTATGATTCTGCCATTTCATAACCCGTGAGCTTGCAGATTTGGAGATGAAATTACAGATGGAGTTGAATTTAAAAATCCCATGGGACCAGCTCCTTGATTTTCATGGGGTGTTGACCCAGATTAGACTTTTCATTCCAAGATAGTGCTGAGTTACATTCCAATCTAAGATTCAGAAAGCCACACATAGGGTGAACTGCTGAAGAACTACCTGCTATTTTCCTGGGTCGGAGAATCACCTCCTCTTACGCATAAGCAGGCTAAGGATAAACCTCCAACAAACTTCTAAATTGTGCTCCTGAGTCTGCACTGAAAGGATGACTTGGACCATTCTCCAGCTCATCACTGCCTTTGTACAGCACATACATACAAGTGGTTCATTACTCTTATAAATATCTGCAGATGATTTTGTGATTATAAAATCTCGAACATAGAAAGTTTCTGAACATGCCTTTTGGTGCCAAGGAAGGTAAATGCTGGGGAGCACTGTCTGCCAAGGAATTTTTAGTTGCTCTGTTATAGCCAATGCTTTTAGTGTATCTGTTAAATAAATCAATAGGCATTTTCATAAGCAGAGCTGGCATTACAGCATCTTCCTGCATAGAAAAGATATATAAGGATGCGGGAGGGGAGGGGGGAGTTTCCAAATCTCTATTGTCGTCCAGGTACAGAAAAAAATCTAGTTATGGTTCACTGTAACACTACATGACCTTATCGCCCTCTACAACTACGTGAAAGGAGGTTGTAACGAGGTGGGGATCTGTCTCTTCTCCCAAGTAGCAAGTGATAGGACAAGACCAAATGGCCTCAAGTTGTGCCAGGGGAGGTTTAGATTGGATATTAGGAAAAATTTCTTCATGGAAAGGGTTGTCAAGCATTGGAACAGGCTGCCCAGGGAAGTGGTGGAGTCCCCATCCCTGGAGGTATTTAAAAGCCGGGCAGACGAGGTGCTTAGGGACATGGTTTAGTGGTGGACAGGTACGGTTGGACTCGATGATCTTAAAGGTCTTTTCCAACCAAATGATTCTGTGATTCTATGATTCTATGTAAAACTCCTGAGTTATTTACAAATTCTGGTAGTCAGAACTACCACAGACAGAGAAAGAGAGACAGAGGGAAATCTCTTTATAATGGAAAACCCCAGGAAATCTGAACTTAAAAGGAAAAAGTCTTCTCTTAAAAGACAAGGTATGGTAGTTAAAATGCTCAATTATTTCTTTGTTTTCATATGCAACCCAGTCTCACTCATGAGTGCTGTGATATCCTGAAGAATAACTTCCCAAATGCCAAGAAGACAGATGATTTCATTGCTATTGTCCTTTAACTGATTTTCCATAGCCGTTGTCTTTTTCTGCAGAAGCAAGAGAGCAAACGCAGGTCTCCATCCCGCAATCATTTCCATGATTCACACGTATAATTTTCTCATGTTAACTGTAGTTCAGGGAAACGAGAGAACTAAAATTGTCAGGTTAAATAAGTTAACTTTTCTCAAGGTAAAGCAAAGCGTACGGAATGTCTTCCTATGAATTAAAAAGTTCGTCTCCGTGTACAATACACTGGGACAAGTACTGCATATATATAAATATTAAAAAAAACAGTGTGAGATCTCAGTCATCTGTCTAATCTAAGCATTTCTGTGTCCCATCAGTGGCTTCATTATTTAGACATGCCCCTCACTATCCTCTGTGGACACCTCCTCCATCACTGACCAGTAAAGATTAACACTCGTTGTGGACTGAGGTGACACAAAACACAGACGTTTCACAGTGAGAAGTCTATGCTGGCACTGGAGACAACGTGATCTAGTGAAAGACATGGTCCCCTCTGATTATGCGTTACTTTTAGGACCCTTTGCAAAACTTCATTTATGAGTGTACCTTCCTCTGCAAAACCCTCAACACTGAGATAGTAGTTCTGCTCACCCAAATCATAGAATCACAGAATCATTAAAGTTGGAAAAGACCTCTAAGATCATCTAGTCCAACCGTCAACCCAACACCACCATGCCTACTATACCATGTCCTGAAGTGCCACGTCTACACGTTTTTTGAATACCTCCAGGGATGGTTACTCCACCACCTCTCTGGGCAGCCTGTTCCAATGCTTGACCACTCAATGGTTCAATGTTCTATATATTCTACATAGCTCTCTGCCATTGAAAGTGTTTGCTAGGAAAACCTAGTATAATTTTAGTGAGAAAGCTATGCTGACAAGCTTTAAGTGTGGGCAAGGCCTTAGCTCCAAGTTATCAGTAGACATCACTACGGCCAACCGATTGAAATAGTTAAATTATTCTGGTTTTTAGGGTCAGGAAACGGTGAAACAGTGAAACTGTTGCAGGAAAGCATATTTTACATACTGCTGCTCTCAGCCCTGAACCAAAAACACTGAGAATAGCCTGGAGGAGATCAGCGCCTTTCATCCAGTTCCAAGAGAGTCTGGAAACACTCACATTTAACTTTGTTAACCATCCTTTAACCTTTTCTCCCTTTTCTTTCCATCTACTGTGGTCTCTCCACATGCGCCTCCTTCCTGTTTATTAGTTTACTTTCTTTTGCTAAAAGAAGGGGAGACCGCTGTGATACCTTCCCCCAGCTTCGGCCTCTTTATGATGGGTTTGCTACAGGCAGGAGCACGTCGCTGTGAGCTGCCACTGTTACTCCTCTTGTTGACATGGCGACCTGCTAGATGATTTCTCAATAGGTATGAAATCCTCTCGTGTCACGCTTATTGCCTGGACCTGCTGCCCCGTGAGCAGGATACTGATTTTGCCTCCTCTTCCCCAGCGCAGCCTGGCTAACCGGTCCTCAGACCGGTCCTCAGAAAAAATAAAACCAAAACCCACAAAACTGTGGCTCCCGCACTATCGCTTTGGCTGCGCATCTCCGCGCTTCCAGCCCTCCAGCCACACCCTCTTTAACCTGTCCCTTTGGGTTTGCCCATCTCTCTGAAATCCACTGAAATGTTTCTCCTCTCTCTTGCTTTGCAGCATCACAACAACGGGGAGTTGAACAATTTTACAGCCTAAAAGATTCTGTCCCTGCAGGGCTGCTCAGTTAATATGACATCAATGGTGAGGTCAAAAACGGTACCCGGGTGTGGGACCCCTTCTCTGCAAAATAAAGGGGTATCTGCCACACCTGTGGGTGACACAGCCAACCCGGGAGAGGGGAAAGTTATCATTTCAGAGTGCTTTCCAAGTGAAAAAAGTATTTTAATATGAGCAATACATTCTTGGTATTGTATTGCATTGGTATGGTATTTTCTGCCTCCAAATATTTAATTTTAACAAAAAAAGTGCTTAATCCTTTTAATGAACGTGTCACGTGCTGAGCCCCTTGGTTTACAATTAGAAAACTAGAGGAAAATGAAGAGTAAAATTTGGTCTTGCCCTTTCTTGTGGTCCTGGTGAATGAGGAGGGTACAGCAGCCACGGAGAAACGGCTGGGCTGGGGCAGCGGCTCTCGCCCATCTCCATCCCCTGGCACGACCTGAGCTGATAACTGGTCTGAGCACAGGAAACAAGCTGCCGAACAATACAGAAAATGGAATAAATTTTTATTTTCTTTATCCGGTAAGTGTGCTTTGCCAGGCTAACAGAAGTAAAAATTCACTAAAAAGTGGCACGATATTTGAGGGCTGAGTTGTAACTGGGTGTACCAGAGGCACATCACTTTTGAGATAGAGACCACCGCTTACGTAGCCCCTGCTCTTAGTTAACCGCCTTTTTAAGCATGCTGATGTTGTTGCTCTTGTGAATGCATTTTAATTCCTCTCTTAATGCTTTTGTATGCTCATGCATAGCCAGGGACATTGCCCTGAAGAATTGTTCACTGGGAAAGGGTGCAAGAAGCTGAGCCGACGACGGGACAGGGAGCACGTGATTCCTTGTGGAATCAAGTAAACTATAATAATGTCACATACTGTGTAATTACCACCGCTCCCTCTTTGCGCTCGTCGTCTCTGCGGGCTGGATTCCTTCAGCAGGTAGAAAAACAAGAGAAGAGAAGGGGGGAAGGAAAGGGCCATACCTGCTCTGACAACTGCCAATTTTCCCCGTCGTCAGGAAGCCCATGAGCTCACCGCGTCTGACAAGACGGCGAAAATACGGGGGCAGCAGGTTCAGAGAGCTGTGGGCCTGGACTTGGAGCGGGATGGGAAAATTCAGCCTTATTTTGTTGCCTCTCCCTGTGGGACCAGTCTGGGGTTAGTGGCTGTCGGGGCCCCGGGGGCGAGGGCTCGGCCTTGCAGTGAGAAGCACCAAGAGCCAAATCCTGCCAGGGTGGCGTTCCCAGGAGGAGATCAGCTCTTGCGCAGAAAGCCAGCGGTTTGCCATTGCGCTGGAGCAAGGAAGCGCTTTTAAAGAGGGTTATTGCCACTGCGACTGATTTCAGGTCATAGAAGGAAAGCAGCTTCCCCAAACAGACTTTCGAAGGTCGCTCCCGGGTCAGCACAAGCTCGTTTGCAGTGGAGCAAAGGGCACCGTCCGCAGGCCCACCTATAATTAAAGACCTGCAGTTTCCTGCATATGTATTCTTCAAACATCTGTAAGCGTAATTACAGTACACCATTTAAACAGCTTAATACGAGGCAGGCGTTCTTTTTCGCCAGGAGATTGCTTTTAACGATGCGGCATACAGTAGAGTTTGCGGATAAGGCCAGAAGTGCACCTAATTATCTCTCTGCTGGCAGCTACTGTACTTAAACTTCCATTTCATAGCAGCACGCCAGGCTTTTTGTTTTGCTTCACGATGACTCCCATTCCTCTTAAAGCTTAATTCTCCATGCACTGCTTTAAAGATTAAGGGAACAGCCCCAAGCTTGGGCTCCAGCTCTCCAATTAATGGCGAAGGATGCTGCAGAGCTCAGCGCCGCTTCCTTACGTCTTCCCTCTTCATCGCTTTGACGCGTGCCGATAGCACTCTTTTGTTAGCTGAGGAGTATATTTAGTATCTGTTTTGCAGGAATTATTCTATTTTTGCCAAAACACGGGCCGTGGTGTCTGGTAGTGTGGCAAAGGGTATTTAGAAGGAGACTGAATGTCATTTCTGGCCGCACTACGGCTCCCGTTTCCGCAGCGTTTGGCTTTCTCCGAGATTTTCAGCAAGGCGAAGTTGCAGGGAACTGTTTGATGCCTGAGACACGGTTCTCACTTGGGGGATTTTTCAGCCTGGAAAAAGCGATTAAGGAATTAAATTAAGGATGTCTAAAAATCTGAGCTGTTTTCCAGGGGCTTTTTATTTTTAACGGGGTTTCTGTTCTCTTTCCTGCTTGCTTGAAGTGTCGCCCCATCTCAGCAGGGGTGTTTGCAACCTCGTGAGGAAAGCATAGCTTCATAGCACTGCTCTGAAATGCCTTCACAATGTCGGACCCAAAGCTGGGGACCCAGCTGGGGATCATTTATGGGGGGAAGGAATCAAAGTTTCTCAAGGAAGGGGTCCAATTTCCACCCCAAATAAAAAGACTGGAAAGATCCATTGGATAAACCCAGGGGGTGGGAGGCTCTGGAGTTTCTCCCTTTGCTGGAGAAGGGAGCGCTAGGCTTGAAAGTAAAAAGCGGAACTGTGAGGGTTTCTCCTTTTTTTTTTTTTTTAGCATGGGAAACAGCCAGAAAGCGAAAAGCAGCTGCCTAAATAAGGAACTGGCTTAGAAAGAAAACGTTTTCTGAACAAACTGTTGTCTTGCAGGAAGAGGTCAAATCTGGTTTGGGGAAGATACCGAGAGACTGAGAAGTCAGAGATGCTAGATGCTGATATGATTGAGAGTGGAGGAAGAGAAATCAAGACATCGGTGCTTGCAAAAAGCCAAATGGAAATACCCAGAGAGGTTAGAAGGAGAGGACTCAGACGGGCAGAGGAGCAAGGTTGTTCACATTGTGTGAGGCTCCTTCTCTCCTGTTTGCCTGTGCGGTGGTGAGTGCTTAGAGGAACAAAACATTGGAATTTCTGCTTTCCAAACCGACGAGCACATCGCAGTCCCCAGCAGCTCCCTCCACCCAGGCAGCGCAGCAGCTTTGGTTTGGATTTGTGGATTTTTTTGTTTCTCATGATAAGAACAGTCAGTGACAGATGATCCCCCGGGTGACTGCATAAGCTTCCTGGGATGAGTCCTCTCCTGCGTGTGCCTTCCTGTGTCATGGCCGAATTCTCACAATCAAGTACACAAGTTGCACAATCCGGTTCCTATTTTCCAGCCCACGGAAAAGCACTTCGTGTCCAGCTGGAACCCACAGATCACGCAAATTCCACTGCCCCGCTGACTCACGGCCCTCCTCCCATCTCCCATGAGCAGTCCAAGCCACCGGCTATGTTTGGAGCAAGGGTTGTGCTAGCACCTTCTCCATCAAGTGAAGACACGCCCAAGGTGGGACATGGGAAACCTCCCAAAGACCTCCCTGCAGCTCTCTACTGCATCTGCACAGAGCCCGTGGAGGAAGGCACAAGGGACCACCCGGCTGTCAGCACCGCTGCTCCTCTGGTTTGCCATACGCACAACGCCCCGATGGGCCAGCTTTTGGCCTTAGTGAATCCTTATGGTCACATCCAGGCCACCCGCTACAGCGTGGTGACTATCCCATGGCATCGAAGGTTGGGAGGGTGAAAAAGGGGCCAGACGGTCCTGGTGCTAGCCGTCCGACCTCTCTTGATGCTCAGGAGAGAGGAGCTGCCATGACACTTACACCTCTACCCCTGGCAAAGGGGATGATCTTTCCAATGTCAGGTGATGAGCATTCATCCAAGACTTTAGGTTTGGGCTTTTTTTAAAGTCAAAGGGGAGAAAAGGACGTGGCAGAAACGGCCACAGGGAAGTTTCTCTCTGTGGACGCTATGGAGAGCTTAGAGAGTGAGCTTAAATACAGCTAAATAAATTTTAGATGCTTGAGGTTAAATATGTCGTGTGTTGCTCTCGCAGTATGTGCTTTGAGTGTGACCCGTTGTCTCTGCTTTGTCCTCACCCACCAAAGCCTCAGAGTATATATGAAGGATAAATTTCTCCCCTGGAGTTTTGAATATCA
Organism: Balaeniceps rex; assembly: GCA_013401315.1. NCBI lineage: Eukaryota > Metazoa > Chordata > Aves > Pelecaniformes > Balaenicipitidae > Balaeniceps > Balaeniceps rex. The sequence continues at coordinate 193,628 of VYZW01013356.1, forward strand.
GAATTGCATCCTAGTAGTCATACTGATAATATTTCTACACAGCCGTAAAAAAAGTAAATAAAATCATATTATATTTCACTGAAAGGTTTGGACTATCAGAAATGACACTCATCTGTGTCTGACGGTAAGCCATATTTCAGTGTGTTCTTCTGAATAACAGAAAATAAATAGACCATATTTTCATACTAGTCAAATTGGGAGGCAATTTCATCCAATTATTTTTTGCCTGTAAGACCAGTGAAAGCTAGAAAGCACATACATTTGTCTAAATAACTGTAGTTGCATTTTGTGTGGATTCCGTTTGCAAGCAGATAGTTATGAAGACAAGTCTTAGCAAGTATTTTAAAAGAATATAATAAATACTGTATAAACAAGACATGCCTAATATCTTGCTGTATTCCTGCAGGATCTGAATTCTATTGTGGTTCAAACTAAAGGAAAACAGAATTTTGCAAAAGAAGCTAATGTGTCTTCTTCCTCTCCTACTATAATTGGAGGCAGGAGCTATTTTAAAAGCAGCTTTTCTTTTTATTAATTCATTAAACATGAATTTTCTCTGAAAATATTTCTCTGTGTCAATTAGCCCATAGTAAAATAGGATATTCTACAGCTATGAGTTCAGTTCCTGCGCCCAGGAAAGAAGTTTAACAGTTTCAACACAGGTCCAGGCATCAAGTGGTCTGGATCTGCTTCTGTACCTACTTCTGTCAGACGGTGTGACCTTAGACAAGTCAGTCTCTGAAACTCAGATATCCTCCTTGAAAAATGAAGATAATTCTTCCCCTCACAGGGAAGTTATGAGCTTTAACCAAGAAGGGTGAGTAGATATCAGTTTGAAGAACAACAGAGAAATACCAATAAAAGAACAATTCTTCAGACTCTGGCAAAATTCGGTATTGACCTCAATATCTAAGACAAGCAGAAGGGAAACTTCTGTTTGCAAAAGCAGAGAAATGCATAGACATCAGTAGACAATGTAGTTTCAGCAAGGTAAAATGCTGACTTCTTTTCAGCGATCTAAAGAGAACATCCTTTGCAGATGTTTTTTCTTCCACGAATCACATTTTTTAAAGGCTTATTCATTAGCATTGAAAGGCAACTTTGTCCTACTTGCATCGTTTTGTTCAGCTATATATGAAGAAAGCATTAGCATCCATCAATCTTTCTGAGCTATCTTTGATCTGGGAGCTGCAGCGATCTGGAGGGTGTGCCACCTACATTCTGCTGTAGTAGGAGCAATGCTCAGTTTTGCTCAGGATCTGGGGTTTTCATCATTAGAAAAGATAATATTAGCAAATTGGAATGGAATGGAATGAAAAAGAAAAAGAAAAAGAAAGAAAAAGAAAAAGAAAAAGAAAAAGAAAAAGAAAAAGAAAAAGAAAAAAAAAAAAAAAAAAAAAGAAAAGAAAAGAAAAGAAAAGAAAAGAAAAGAAAAGAAAAGAAAAGAAAAGAAAAGAAAAGAAAAGAAAAGAAAAGAAAAGAAAAGAAAAGAAAAGAAAAGAAAAGAAAAGAAAAGAGAAAAGAAAAGAAAAGAAAAGAAAAGAAAAGAAAAGAAAAGAAAAGAAAAGAAAAGAAAAGAAAAGAAAAGAAAAGAAAAGAGCGTAGCATAGAATTGAATAGAATAGAATAGAATCGAATCAAATCGAATCATTAAGGTTGGAAAAGACCTCTAGGATCATCTAGTCCAACCATCAACCCAACACCACCATGCCTACTAAACCATGTCCTGAAGTGCCACATCTACACGTTTTTTGAACACCTCCAGGGATGGTGACTCCACCACCTCTCTGGGCAGCCTATTCCGATGCTTGACCAAACTTTAACAGTATTTAAGGCTAAGGCTATTGCCCCTTTGCCTATCCTCATTGGTGTCACCTAGTAAAACACTGACCCTTTGGGTCAAATGATGTGATGGCTGCACAGCGGCCAGCCAATTTACAGCAGCACCAGGACACTGGTACAAAACTCAAAAGAAGAAATGTTTGCCCCTCGCTACACGGGAGAAACGGGTGGGCATTAGAGGAAAGGTGGGCCTCAGTGAATATGGACATGGTGGGGAAGGCGAAGGCATGCAGAGGGAACGAGGAGATGTAGTAGGCTGAACATCTCTGCAGCCAACCAGGCAGAGAGGGAGGGAGCAAAAGCTTAATACTTCTAGCTCATCTGAGCACTGGCAGGCAATTCGCTAATGAAGAGCCTCCAAGGCAAAGGTAAGACACTTGTGTCTGATGGACCGCTACGGAGAAGAGGCATTGACTGTGATGAGACTGAGCAAGCACACTGAAAAGAAGACCCTGAGTGCAGTGCACAGTCATGAGAGAGACTGGCGGGAAGCCGTGAGCAAAGGAGAAGAGAGGAACAGAAGGATGAGAGGAAGAGAGACTCGATGGCTTGATGCTGCAAACATATGTAAAAAGCCAAAGAGCGCTATTGCATACCCAGGAACAGCTAAATTGAGATTTGGGTCAGTTTTGCTTAGGGAATGAGTTGACATTCAAACGGACGTTGTTAGCGTGTTCTTAGATATCTAGGTATGTGTGTCTTACAAAAGGGAAGCTGGAGAACAAGAACGATCTGGGAGCAATTGCTTAAGGACTGATCTATCCAAGTTAATTGTAGCTGCAAGAGATTTTTATGTCATCGTGCAACAGTTTATTACAAAAAATCCTTCTAGGTAACTTTGACCATATGTGGAAACTGCTCAGTAGGATATTTTATCAGAAAAAAATACACAATATGAACGGCGTCTGAATTACGAACGTTATTAGGAAGGAAATCATATCACAATATGTGATATTGCAGTGAACCATTGGATTATGTTACCCCAGTCAATGATTCCAGCTGGGAAGTGATTAACACAGCTCACAGACATGGAGATTAGCTACATCAGTGCCTGGCTGGCCGGAGGGTGAGCTTTGATACCAGCTGCTACCGGGTAGGACATAGCTGGCTCTCCCAGTAGTCAGTTAGATAATGCAATAAAGATTTCTGAACATGGTAACCTCTTTCCTTTTGGCAGAGTTACAGTCATTCCTCTTCCTGACCGGTCCAGAGAGATTTTATTCGTGACCACACGGTTCACATGAAGTATTGGAAGTTATTGGATTACAGCGCTGCAGGATGGAAGGTCAGCCACAGCGCGGACTCCCAGCAACTCTGTTTTTGTGGTATGTCCACAGAATTATCTGATGAATTATCTGATGAATAATCAGATAATTGCTCTGTGTGCTGGTTTTCTACCGATTTCTATTCTAGTAGATAAAAGATATCTGTGTCGTTTAGAGCAATATTCTAGTGCTCTTGAGAAAGCACTTAAATAAGCCCTTTCTCTAAAGTGCATCCAATATTTCCATGAAATTTTCCTTTGGGTCTGAAATGTTCTGTGGCTGCAGAGGTTCTCTTGGAAAGCTAAAGGGGAAAGTAAATTTAATTTGACTGTTTCTTAGTTACCTGACCTTTCATATTCTGTGGCATTGGGATTTTCCAGCAGTCTAGAATCTTAGCTTCTTCTCTCATAATTTTTTTCCTTCTCAACCCTCCTACAAGCTCTTCGGTTGCTTCCTGAGAACTGGAGTTGAGGTCCACAAAAAAAAAGATCAGATGGGATAAGGTCTTCAGCCGGGGTAACTTATGGTGTCATTGCTGACTTCATTCTAGTCCAGTATTGAAATAAAATGAAAAATACTGAAAATTCTGCTGAAAAACTGCAAGCGTCATGACTTCTCCATATGTCTCCTTTCAAACTCACTGATGGGCAGGGATGGCCTGTACACTTCTTTTGTTTCCCAGAAGTATTGGTATTATAGAAACAGATCAAAAGGACAGGCGTTTTTTATTTTTATCTTTGTGTGCAGTAATAGTTTATCATATACTCCAATGGCCTCTCTGTTGTAGCCGGGACTTAAACTCTACAGAGGGTAAAACTCATTAATTTTTGACTTAACTGTGCCTTTTATCTTGCTACTTTTCGCAAGCTATTTCTTCCTTTCTGAGATAGCTTCCTCCTATGAAGCAGATTTCTTTTTTTACCTCAGAAATTAGACTCCAGTTTTATTTCATATGCTAAATTGTCACAATCAAAGGCAGAATCTCTGCTGAACAGGTTTGGAAACATCTGGCTCTTTTCTTTCGACTTTTGAGTCTAATTATCTCAGTGCAGTTTGTGATTGCTAAGTATGAAATTAAGCTGCCCAGCCTCAGCAGTCTTGGAGAGTTTGGGGTTTGGGTTTTTTTTCTCCCCCTTTGTAACTATTTTCCCCGCAGCCTTAAATCATGCTGAAATGGAAACAGCAAAAATATGTACCCAGAGAGCAGTCCACATGTGCTGGCACTTTGAAACACCACCACAGGAATTTCTTGCTGTGTATTACAAGAACCGGCCGCTTTGTGCAGAAACCAAGGACCGTGGAGGGCGCCGGTATTGCGAACAGCGATGGAAAAGCTGCGCTCATGGGGAGACTCCGCCGTCGAGCCAGGCTGCACGGCAACGGGTAGATATTAACCCAGGGACGTGAACCTCCTGGTGCTGCAGGGAACGGCGGCTGAGTGTTTATGCTGTAAAAGGTCTGCCCCGTGCTGGATGGAGCATTTCTGACCTGCTGCATCGTGGTGCTCAGGGGGACTTGGAAAGGCCAGGTCTGATTCCTTGCTGGCTGTCTTTATGTCACCCAAGTCCAGATCTGTAGAGCAGTGGACACAGATCTCACAAGAGAGAGCTCAGTCTCTCTGTGATTCACTGCCTGTCCATAAAACGAGGGCAAGAAACATGACAAGAAGTATATTAAAAGCCTGTGACACTGAGGTAGCACAGTTAGAAGAACTATGGACAGAAAGTGAGGTACAAAAGGAGGTAGAAAGAAATTTCTTTATTAAACTGGGGGGAGGATGACATGGTCTCCAGTTTCATCTGCTGATGAAACCATCCCTCCCATCATCTTTTTTAGGGGAGCATTGCTTCACTTTGGCTGTCTGTTTTGAGGACAGAGGCTCTGCCTGGCAGCATTGGCCCCAGAAAATTCAAAGAGAATGGATTGAAAATGTGACAGCTTCAGAGAGACCAGGCTTTTTTTTTCCCCCCCTCCCTTTTTCCCCAAAAGGAGCAGAAGTGCTGCAGGGCGAGACCCAGGAACAGAGCCTGTTCCTTTATCACGTACAGAGTCCCACCCTGCTCCAGCTTCAGACCCACACTCCAACCTCACCTCCTTCCCTCGCCTTTCTCTCTGCCAGGTAGTGTCTAGCGCGTACGCCCACGCTGAGGAAGGAAAAAAGGAAAACAACAAGAGTGAATCACAGTGAACCAACCAATCTTTCCACACAGCTTGGAAAAGTCCAGGGAGAGACTTTTTATTTCTGTTTTCAAACAGGATTGCAGACGTGAAGGTGAGGACCAGGTGAGAGTGAAGGTTCAGAAGATGGGAAGGAAATCCTGAAGGAGGAAAGGTTGTCCTCCCTGTGGACAGTCCAAATAATGTGGTAGGTGGAGGGTCAGTCAGGGCAGGGGTTTCTCAACTTCAGCAAGGTTTTCCAGAGATAAATCCATTTCTCGGGCAGAGGCACGTGCCAGCAAAACTCATTATTCTAGTCAACAGACATCTGACATTTTTCTGCACTGCTTGATTTATATATCCCAAATTATATCCTGGGAACCAGAAAAGGCTTTCTGCCATGGAAATAAAAAATAATAGATTCTAATAAATAATGAAGTTAGTTGAAAAGCCATCTCTCTTTGCAAATGACAGATGGTGCTTGATTGCAAAGGTTGAGGGGAGTCATCCATTAATGCTACTTCTTGTGCTGCATTCTTTGATTTAATTATGTAAATACATTCAGACACCACAGCATAGATGTAGGCTTATGGGAGAAACTATTACATCTTCGCTATTTTACTAACGTTCACCGTCGCTCTTTAAGATATTAAAAAGCCCGAGTCAGAAGCACTTTATAGGAATGCAGACGTAAGCATAACGAAAAGACACGGCCCTGGTGGGACCCGGCGTATCAGGGCATCGTCCTGCCTTCAGTTGGTACCTGGAATTTGCACATGTGCTCTACTGTTGATAGATGACAATGGAGCACACATACATAAACTTTTTTTAATCCCGTGTGCAGTTTGAGGAAGTCACCAGCAGCAGTTTGAGGAAGTCACCAGCAGCATTTTGTGATGGCATCCATACCTTCTGAGTCACTCTGGAGAGGCTTTAGTGTTTTTACGAAGCTCAGAGTATTTTTGGGGACCCCCCTGGAGCCAGTAAGCAAGGTCAGATTGCTTCGCCACGGCTCCACATGTCAAGATGTGCAGTTCCCCAGCGCTGTGCACGCAACCTGCTAGCAGGAGTCAAAGCTCCTTCATCGCTTCCTCTCCCCAACACGCTCCCCCAACCTCCATGTTCATCCTCTTGTTTGTACAGCACGTCATTTCAGGCTCCATATGCTTCCCTTGGGCTCACATCAAAGCCTTACGATCACACATACAACATACGTGGCTCTCCTGCTAGCCCTGCCTGGGAGCAACTGCCTGGAGAGCTAACCACAGCTCTGGTTGTGATTTTGGGAAGAGGAGACCCCATCTCCGATGTGGCATTTTCATTTAAGCTGTGCAATTATAGGAGGCCCCATGATACTTTGGGCAAGAGGTTTGGGATTTTCCTTTCAATGAACTTTTGGGTCATCTTTAAAGACAACTTAATTAATCACGTTTTGAATCGGAGGCTGTCTGCAGCAGGTCTCAGGTACAAAACAATTGTGTCCACATGTCATTTTGTGACCATGCTTTGCAGATCAAATCCTGCTTTCTCCTCTGTAGCCATCTGTGGCTTCACTGGCAGATGCTGCAAGTGGAAGTCAGCTCCTCCGAGCTGGTCTGCTGGTAAGAGGTAAGGGAGAAGGCTTTAGCATGAAGACTGTAACTGCTTTTTCTTAATCTCTGAACACTCTCCATCCTGTCAGCATGTGGAGGAATTGCCCACCTCGGTTGCCCAACTATCTATTACTACCAGTTTGTAGATACCTGCATTCACTGGCTGGAAGCACACCCAACCTACCCTAGGTCAGCAACTTGCTAAAGTTTGTGACCTTCTGGAGAGGCTGAGTCCTGTGACACCAGTTCCCAGGAGCTGAAGTTGTGCACCAGGGAGAATCAAACAGGAGGTGAAGGGAACCACCGTGGTGTTACTAAAAGAGCGAGCCCCAATGCAAATGCCCTTCTCCACTTACCTTACCCAGGTCATCTTTGTGGAAATTAACTTACTGTGCATTTCCTTAATGAAAACCTCATCAATTATTTTTCCTCTTGAAGGGCAAATTGTGGAATGGTTGCGCAGAGGAATTAATACTAAATAGGGTTAAAACGACGTATGCTAAACACAGGGGAAGCCATGTTTGGTTGCTGGTGGGCTACAGGGATTCTGAAGTGTTGGATCCCTCAAAGGCCCATGCTTTGCCAAATATCATTCCTTGGTACAAGGCACAGCAAACCATACGGTTTTCAGATCATTAGTCAGTGGTGATTTGTGCAACAGACCATCCTTCCATCAAATTCTTTCTGCACTGTTCAACATTGATGGTGTTGTCTCCACCTCCACACCTTTAAGGCTCTGATCCACCTCTCCCCTCACAAAATTCGATTACAAGGGTAACTGAATCTGCACATCTGCAGAGGATGAGGACGAGAATGAAGGTGAGGATGAGGGGAACTCATCCCTCAGCTGCAGGGATGCATGAGCCCCAACACCCGCAGTGCTCCAAGCGGAGCTGGGAAGAGCAGAGATGTAGCAAGTGGCCCATCTCTGGCCAAGTCTCATCTCTCCCCCAACAGCTGCTGCTCCACAGGCAGGAGGGAAGCTTCCAGGTGAGTTTAGCCATCAGGACTCTGTGCTGGCTCCACATATGCTTTCCCACGGTACCTTCTCCGTGCCAAGTGCCACGGCCATCGGCACTCTGCTGTGTATGTTTATACAGCCAAGCTGAGAGGAGGCTTAAGAATAACGGACAGGAGACCTATGGTATTTCAAAACACTTCAATGTCAATCCCAAATGATGTTTAATGAGGTTCCTGCTGTGAAACAATTTCCAGAGACAGGTGTCTTAAGTTACAAGACACTCAACGTTTGGGTATAGGCCTCTAACAGAAGGACTCGAATCAAGAAAAGAAACCGCTTCACTACTCCCCATATAAAAATGCAAATACCAGTTTAGCCCATGAGTAAGCCCTTGAAATCCTATGTGAATTAATTGTATAAGATCCTCTTATTGCCTGCTCTTTTCATAATTTCAGCCACTTACAACACTAATTTCTTAAAGCCGTCATCATTATTGTCACAGGGTTTCTGCTTAGCAAATAAAGCAACGCTCTCTCACTGATTGTCCCTTACCACTGGGCCTGATTTTCCACAAGAAGTCGAGGAGGGTAGTGGAAGTGGGCACTGGTCTATCAGAACTGCAGGAAGAATGTCAAGTAAAATCAGCAGAGTGGCTCACATCTTGCAGCTGAAGCCAGTGGCTTAACCGATTCGTCTGCTCAGGTATCACAGAGAAAGCCAGGAGATTAAAGACCAAGAAGGATATGATAATTTTCTGTAAAAGTCATCTAGGGATAACCAGAAGATTTATCTGAGTGGAAGGGTAGTACAAGATCAAATGGAAATATATATACACACACACACATATATATAGGTCTTGAATACATTTCAGTATGGAATTAGGAGGTCTCTAATCACTGCGCTGAATTTTAGAAACCCTCCATCAAACACAGTGGTGGAATAAGGAACCTGAACTGTTTTAAGATGGATCTTGCCAGCTTTCTGGGTGGGATCTGGTAACAGAACAGAAGGAATCCTCAAGTTAGAAATTAAAGGCTTTGAAGATGGTTTTCCCCACAAGGAGCTGAAAGGAGATGTGTTGAGTAGTTGTTGGTGAATTTTGATTGAACCATATTTAGGCTATTAATTAATTCTGTTCTTCTGACCACTGGTTGCGTGAAAGACCACAAGGCCTTTTTGACTTGGAGGGGTTTTGCTTGCCTTCTTCCAAATCAGCAGAGACTGGTCACACTTTGAGCTGGGATATTTGGAGAGGTGTGATGGCACCCCCACTTGTATTCAGAAATATTTTCAGGATGCAGATAGTGCGGACGGTCAAAGCCATCAGATCTCAGCTCAGGACAGTCAAAGCCATCAGATCTTCAGCTCTGCCTGGCAGGGACTGCCTGGGTGGGAGGGAGGTCCACGCTGAATATCAAATGGACATCTCACACCACAATTTCTCAGCTATTGTGAGCATAGAATCATAGAATCACAGAATGCCTTGGGTTGGAAGGGACCTTTAGAGGCCATCCAGCCCAACCCCCTGCAGTGAGCAGGGACATCTTTAACTAGATCAGGTTGCTCAGAGCCCCGTCCAGCCTGACCTTGATCCTGGAATACGGTTATTGGCCTTGTCCCCTTCCTTTGGTATGTTGGCATTTTAGTGGCCTTAAGGTTTTTTTGTACTGATCATAATGATTTTTTTCATAGGGCCTTAAAAAGCTCATAGAAAGTGTTATTTCCAGCTCCTCTACATTCCACTGTAGGTGAAATTGCTTGCAGCAGACTAGCCACTGAAAGACAAATGTTTTAATTATATCAATTTTATGATGCATTTTATTTAAGTCTTTCATTGTCATTTGGCATCCACGAATTTTACTATTACATTGATCTTGCAAGAAATAAGCAGCATTTGCAGGACCTCAGGATTTTAATTATCTGTTGCTCTATAGTCAAGACTATCCCAAGGCAGAACAAATCCAGGGGGAAAAGATACAAAGAAAGAGAAGAAACATTACATTATAAAAAAAAAAAAAAAAAAAAGAGGCTACTTCAGCCATTATTTGCTTTTTTTCCTTTGGAGCTATTAATCTCTGCAGACCTGTACCACCGCGCTAATAAGTTTCTGGGAGAGGACTTGGCAAATCTGAAATGAATTCCAGACCTCAGATAATGAAAAAGGCTGCAGGATCATTTGCTTACACAAAAAAAAATAAAAAAAAAAAACAAAAAAAACCCCCACCAACTTCTAAGAAAAGCTGCTTAGAATAATTGTTTTTAAAAAAGCCACAGAGAAGTCAGACCTGCCCTCAATGAGGTTAGACTGAAGACTATTTATAGAATTTCCATAAGACTTGGTACGGGTTGCTAAAAGTTCATTGCAGGGAGTAACGGCTCCTTTCAGCTTCCAGCCTTCTTAACAATCTCAAGGTATTAAACTTTGGGAAAGAACAAGCTTTCACTTATTTTTACAGTTTGAACTCTTCAAGCTTGACAAAGATGAAACCATAATGTAAATTGCAAACTGCTTACATAAAGCTCACAGCTCACTGACATCGCTAAACCAGTATAATCTTAGAAGATAAAATATAATTAGGACATTTATTGTTTTCTAGGATCTTAAATTGGCTACAGTTTGTTTAACATACAACTAAATTAAATTGTACCTTCCTGCGAGCAATACAGTACAAGCATTTGAATGTGGGAGAAGAGGGTCGATGTTGGAAGATCAACATTTAAGAGTAGAAGTATGATATGATATATCTTACCACTGAAAATCTGTTGAAAGTCTGTCCTCAAAACTCAGTATGGAAAGAATTGACCTTGAGGTGCACCAAAGGAATAAGGAGAATATGAAAATTGATAAAAGTTTGTCTCTCATCTTTGACGTGCATAATTGGCAATTTTGCATTCTCCTGCTCTAGTCTGTATTTACTCCATTTACATTCAAGGGCTCCTTCGTGTACTCTCACTGCTGATTTCAATCTGTTAATGCAATTCGTACAACTACTTTATTGCTTTTATTTCTGGGCCGTATGAAGGCCAGTGATTTGAATCCTTTAGGATTTATACGTGTCTTCCTAGAAGACTTCAGAGATGCGCAATGTTTGTTAAACGTAGCTTAGTTGTCATTTTCACTTCTAATAAAATGATTTGTATTTTCAAAGTACATTTTAATTTTCATAACAGAAGCTTATTTTGGCTCTTGAGTTTTGAATACAACATGCCAGAAACCCTGTGTTTTCATAATACCGGTTTAAAAAACCATACATTTTAAACATTTTTCAGCAACCGAGTGTGAAAAGTTGAAGGAATCTGTTAACATATTGATTGCTTTGAGCACTGCTTTAAATTAGCTTTCTGTTCCTCTCCATATGGTTTTCCATTAAATTTAAATAAATTAAAGTTCAATTATCTGGAAGAGAGGTACAGAGTCCTCAAGCTGCTGGATGAATTACCACCCAAACTTCTCTGTCAGGAATTCATCAGGACGGCTGCCTTTGGGTATTGTGGATGCCACTGCAACCTACCGCTTTCTCTTTTAGACAAGATTTCAACGCAGGTGCCAAGCACACTTTCAGAAACAGCCCTGGGATTGGAAATTACTTTCTTTCTGCACTATTATGTGAGTCACGCCTGGAAAAAAAAAGAAGTTCATCAACTGGAGAGGCTCTGCGTTGACACACACAACAGTTTTCAGTCTGCAGAGATGCAGCAGACATAAACAGGATACGCCGCAGATGGCGTCTTTCATTCTGGGAAAAAAAAACAAAACAAAACAAAACCCAAAATTTAGCTTGTATCTGCCCGTTGGATGCTCAGCATGCAGAGGAGGGGGAAGGAGAAGGGTGAGCAGCACCCCCACTATTCGCAGAATTGGGTCAAAACCAACCCGTTCCTGTCCAGCGTAGGTTTGGGGTATAGGCAGAGAAGGTGTTTCGCAAGAGCTTCAGAAGAACATCTGGAGGATACAGAGTGAGCCTGGGATGTCCTCTTTCGGAACACGGTTTGTCACCTATTTGCCCCACATCCTTGTACGTCCTTCCAGCTCCAGCCTGTAGCACCGCAGCCCCGGGAAGCATGAGCAGCCGTTTGATCTCATGAAGAAAGATGGAAACATCTTTCGAGACCTGTTGTTCTCGTTCTCTTTTTCTCTCTTCCTTACACAGGAGTGCATAAAACATGTCCGTCTTACAACTTCTGTCAGTAGTAGAGATGATCCCCGAAGGCAAAACCTCCTCATTACAGTCACTGCTGCGAAAGTCTCATTCGCCTCGGAAAAAGAAATGCAGCTGTGAAAAGCATTATCAGGAGCAAGAATAACTTAATGGGAGCATGAGCTATGAGAAAAACACCGTCTCAAGGAGCTGCAAGGCAAGTCCCATTTGCAGGAGGTTGAGTACCCATGGTGGCAGCAAGCCCCGAGGCCAGGGTGATGGGCTGGCGGGGCAAGCTGGGCACATGGGCTCCACGCTGGGATGAAGCTGGGCCATGCTGCCTGCTGTGAGCAACGGGAAGGTGCAAGCTAGAAGGGTTTGGCTGTCTTTTGAAATGATTAGAGCACCATAAAAATAGCAGTGCAGCAGAAGAGGGCTGGCAGTAACTGTCACGTAGTGGTTATCTCTACAGTATAGCTCTGCGGCGAAATAAAAGAAGAAGTAAAACTGAATCAGGGAACACACACTGCGTGAGTATGGCGTGTTGGAAATGAGATACGCTCTCCTGATATAGCGATATTGTAGATATAGGTAGATCTATATTGCGCACGTCTGACGTATTACTTAATATTTTACAAATCACAGTGTAACGAGCCTTTGGACCAACCCATAGTGAAATTTTTCAGGGTACGCAGAGGTGCAGACTGCTCAGCCCTGCGCTGCTGTGAAGTATCCATTTTCCTCTTTCCTCTGCCCAAAATGGGACTCTTGGCTTTAAAAGTCTGTGCCCTACTATAAAACTCGCCGTACCTCCGCCTCCTTGAGACTCACCTCCAGTGGCCCCAGGCTGGTTGTTCCTTTCACTGAACGTGCCATTCATCCCCACCAGCAACTAAACAGTTTTACTATGTGAAAATACATTAAATGACTGAATTATTTGTTTTCAAACAACTCGCTGTGCAGTTGCTCATTTGACAAGAACCCGTGGTGCCTTGCAATGTGCTCCGTGCACGTGGCAGCTCTGAAGGAGCCCTTAACAGATGGGGTTCAATGAACAAAACACCCCTTTTAGTGAGCCTTGGCATATTCGCCCCCAAACCAACCGCGGAGGCTATTGTCTATTGTGTCGGGACTCAGTATTTGTGTAAGAGGGAAATTATTCATAGTAATGGGTCTGTCCATTTTTTAAATTCCCAGAGTATGCATTTATTTGAAGAGATAAGACAATTAGAGAGGTTTTAAACTGGCTTTTATAGGACTATTAAATTTCCCAATAGCACCATAAAAATTAATAAAATCAACTGTTGCTATTGTACTAAAAAATAAACAGACCTCGCATTAAGGGCTGGGGTTTTTTTCCAAGGTTTTGCTGCTGCTGCTGTTTCTGTACCAACAAGTACAAGTGATTTTTGTTCCCTGGGATTGGTCTCACATGCAGGAACAAGGCTGCAGCCCATATGCATTTAGCTCCCTCCAAAGGCCAGCAGTGAGGATGGCCATGGGGCAGGAGACCCAAAGCCAGGAGAATGACCCAAAGCTCAGTGCTGCAATAGGCATACGTTGATCAGCCAGTCCGTAAGTCACGATTAAATGACGCACAGCTTGGCTGACGTACAGCATTGCCACTTCTGCCCATCACAGCTACGCGGATTCAGGTTGTGACGGTGACGTGTTTAAGTTGTGAAGGTGATTTGTCCAGCTGGGACCCACGAGGTCTTAATGTCGAAGAATCTCTCTTTCAGCTGGGTTCACTGCCGTTCCCAAACATCTGTATTCACTGCTTCTCCTGCGCCACGTAGCTTTATTTAAATTGGGTGGATGGCTGTGCGGAGATGGATGTTGGTCTTCTTGTGTACTCCTGAAAACGAAATTTTCCATTCCTGTAATATAGTGCTAAAAGTCTAACTCAGTCTTACAAAAGCAGCTCGGAGGTAGAAGCTGTCTAAATCATGCACTGCAAATTCTCCGTTACATTAGCGGGGGAAAAAATCCTTTCACGTTACCTCAGTCAAGCTGCTTTAATCAATAGTTATCAGTCATTTCATTTCCCTTGATAAGTGCTTCTTCCCCTGAAACCTTACTGCTTTCTACTACTGAGATGTTTTCAACCTGTACTTGGAACAGAACTTATTCCCTCCAGTATAATTTTCATTTTAACCTTCCCTCAATGGCCTAGAAATAATAGATTGCTAAAATTACTTTAATAGATTGGAAATTTAAACCTCTTAGAGATAACCACCTAGACGATGTTACAACTCAATGATAAGGCAAAGAATAACAAACCTTAAAGGTTACTGAACTAAGACTTACGTTTTAAGGCTGCTGAAATACTGGGTATCGTTACGGCTCTGCAATTAAATAACATTACCTGGTGTTAGAGTTCCACGTGCTATTCGAAATCCTCTGGTCTGAAATTGCTTTCTTTAATGGTAACTCTGAGGGCAGTAATTACCAATGGAGGAAAACAAATATTTTCAATATTCCCCCATGGCCTTCTCAAGGCTTAAAGCACCCGGATGCTTTCTCCATAACCTTCTGGGCACTGGAGGAATCAGGGCTTTCAGTTGAAATCTTTGGGCTAATTATATGTCTTCATCTCTTGGAGTTGTGGATGTAAACCATGGTAACTGTTTAAAAATTCTTGCAGCTTTGGTAACAACCAGAAAAATTTTTGTGAAAGGGTGGAAATAATGGGGTTTTCCTTGCCTCTGTAGTACCCATGTTTCTTATAGAACGTTTTCTAGAGAAATGCTGATTTTAATCCCTAACACCTCATGTGACCAGGTTCCCTCCCCTGCTGCCTATGGTAGGATCCTGGCAAGCTGATAGATTTTGTCTCCTTCAGTTGAAATGGAAAAATTCTTATCCCACAATCCTATTTTTACAGTGGTCTGTGCATAACTACGCGCATAATTCATTACAAAAAGGTGGTGAATTTGGGCATTAGCCTTTAAATGACCAGCAAGGCTGTGAACGAGGAGGGGACAAGCCCAGAGGCAGAAAAGTGGCCGGCGGTGAGGGAGCGGCGATGCCCATGGAGCTTCAGCCTCTCGCCCATTCACAGCTCCATCCTCGCCCAGGACTGAACAAGAACAACCTCCCACTCCAAGTATGAAAATTGTACGGGAATAGAGGTCAAGAGAGGCAGTTTGGGGAGATATTTCAACCTTTTTTTTTAAATGGAGGTTTAGCACAGATTTATGCACACTCACAGCCCAGATATTGTGGGGCTAACAAATTGGTTTTGACCACCTGCACAGTCCCTTCCTCTGCTCCCCGGACGTATTGCCTGCCCCAAAAGATCCAATTCTGGTTGAGTCCAAGATGTTAAACTTCAGTATTTAATTCTGACACACAGAAAAGCTTTGAAGGTCATTTCTACAGCTTTTATAGTTTCTTCCGAGCCCCTTGCAGAGCGCTCCACGGTAAACAGGGCATATGGCTCCAGAGAGGTGGCAAAAAGCGTTCTCTATCAACATTTTTAGGCCTCTAAAATTGCTACAACCCATTTTGAAAATGGGATGCACGGAGCTGTGCGCCGTGATACAGGTTTCACCTCTTACCCTGTGCCTAGGGCTGCGTAACGCACCCACAGCTGTGCAACTCCCCAGCACCGCAGCCATCCTCATGGCCCAGCCTTCAACCAGGGTAGCGGTGCCCACCCTTTACATTCCCCAAAAATGAGGTGAACCCTTGGATGCAAACCTGATAACTTGTCCCTCTAAGAATAGGCTCAAGTCTGGCTCCTTTAACTGCCGTTCCCGGCGTATTGCAAATGCCTGACTTCTAATGGGCTACTTGTGGTGCAAAATACCTTCTAAAAATACTTGGTAATTTCAGTACTTGGGATGAAACAGCACGGTGCTAAAACATTCCCTCTGCGTTGTGATTTTCACTGTTGCAACCAACAGCTACAAAGGCCCAGTAACAGCCTCCCGTACTTAGCATCTCTGTATTTATCTGCATACCATTTATTTTTAGCCTGCTTTTCTCAGATGCTAGCCGGGAGATACTGCATTGTGCTGCACTGTGCTTTCCTTATTTATCAGTCCTGGAATCGTGGAAAATATCACTTCATTCAGTCTATGTCCTCCTCCCATGTAAATGCTTTAGCATTGGTATCCTAAAGTTTTTTCAGTTTCTGTGTGATCACAGAATCACAGAATCTTTTGGTTGGAAAAGA
>VYZW01013357.1:5970-18993 GCA_013401315.1 Balaeniceps rex
TAATTCACTTCTCAGCGGTGTTTTCTAGCATGGTGACCGATCTTGCAATTCCTTCAAGTCTGCTCCTTCATTGTAAAGTTATGTTGCACAAGAAGTATGCAGCAGCATTCTGAAGCATGAGAAGTAAAATCTGTTGTTTCTGTACTCTTTTTCAGGATTAAAGGGCTTTTGTTTTCAGTGTCATTTTCCTAACTGTCACAAACTGTTTTTAAAACATCCATGACATGACACATTTTCACTGTTTCTGAATCACACTGTTATAACACACATTTGTTTCATAGCAAAACCAAGTTATTCTCTGGGTGGAAAGAAAGGCAGCATTGTAACTCTGTCAGAGAAGAGCCTGGAGTAGAGCCAGGGCATCCCAGTGCTGTGCCAAGGTGAGGCAGACTTCTCTTCACACCTTTCCAGAGTTAAAGGCGCACTGTTAGTGAGAGGGAAGGATTGGAGACACAATCTGTTTTTATGAAACAATAAAAAAACCCCTCTGTATTTCTTATTTTTCCCCAATTTCTTTATCATTACATTGCTGAATCTCCCCTCTGAGTTCTTTCTCTGGGTGAACCTTTCCAGTTGCAGAGGCCTTTTATAGCACATGTTGTGTCTGCTATCCAGATATAGGAATATACTGCTTACTCCTTCTCACCTCAGGATTTAAAAACAGATATTTCTGCTTGGTCTGGCCTTGTCTCTGGAAAGAAGCCAAATTGTATGTTGTCATTCCTAATTCTAAATGACAGTAACATACTGTATAATATAGGTCCCTGTTCTGACTGAATGAATACAATTTTCAGAATAATTATTGTAGATGGCAAAGATCATACCCAATGTGTTTTCTGATATTATAATTCCTTTTCAGATCTTATAATGCTACTAAAGTCTTTAGCTGGAGTATTGAATGAGCTAAGAGTCCCGAGGAAAAAAAGTGAAGTGAGATAATATAATTAAAGACTGTGCCTTAATAAATTAAGATTGCATAGATAATCTTAAAGTTTTGTAAGATATTGTTAGGTAAGATTAAATCTCTGCGCTAATTCTAGCAAAAGATATTTTGAAAACTGTCCTTGGAATATGACTTCAGAGAGAGCTAAAGTTGTCCAATATCCTAGAAATCCATCCATTCAGTCTCTGAATACATATGATTGGATTAGAAAATTTGGACCCATGTATCTGTCTAAGAATCAGGATTCTTGATTCCTCGTTCACTGCTGTGGCTAGCTTCAATTTAAATAGCTGTATACCTCCTGCCTCTCTCTTGCTTCCTGTACAGCATATTTTTAGGACAGAAGTACATGCTGCACCCCTAGGTCACAAAGCAGTCCCATACTCATGCTGGAGCAAGCAATGAGATACGTAATGCACAGGGCTGCACAGACCACCTCAAGTATCTATAAAAACAAAGAGGTCTTTCTGGAAAAGAGAAGAACAGGAATTATGAACTTGCCTGTGGCATGACACGCATCGTGGTGAAGATATACTTGTATTGGGTAGAAATCATCTAAGGCAGAAAATTTGTCTCCCCTTCTTGTGTAGCATGGTACAACACTACGTGACATACGCTTCAGGTTAGATGCTATGTACTTGCGGATTCATGATAACAGGATAGCAGGTACTACACAAGCATATTTATACTGTATCCAGACCATGGATAGTTTAGGTGTTACCAAAGTGAATATCTGCACACCAGCACCCCCATTTATTGGGTGTATGGAAAGAGTCAAACTGGTTGTCTATGTCTGTGTGCTTCTAAGCAGAGCCAAGGTTTTTGTTGTTTTTCTTAATCAGTTACTTAAATCTCTGAAAGAATCACTATATTTAATAATCCACGAACGCTACAGACCTCTTCATTTTCATTTTGATTGTCTTCAACAAATTGGACTTATCTAGATTTTGGGCAGTTAGAATGATTTCATTGTACATGTGTCATCATGATTACACAATCTTTCTCTAATCTTTTAATTAGCACAGATGCAATTCCTGATAGTGCATTTATTTTCATTCTATTGCAAGTATGCACATGATTTCCTGAGTGACCCGGACAATTTAATGGAACAGATAGCTTTTGTAATTTTAAACTAATTGGATTGTTCTGCAGCCAGCTAGCTGGGTTTATTTTAAATAGATTTTAAGCAATTTTTACTTTCATGTAACAGTTTACTTCAAACAACTGCAAATAGATACATGGTCCAACATCTCACTCCCAACAGATTTTCTGTTTGGCCAATATCTGATTAAGAAGTTCTAGTTCTGCTTAATAATAGTTAACTACCTCTGATGAGTGTCGGCCTCATATACTGGGAATATAATCCTTGGTCCTAGCATGGAAAGCAGCATCTGGTCAAGGAGGGGACTTTAAAAGGCACAATAATGCCAATCTTGCAGCAGTTTTCCATGTTAGCTTGCAATTCTCTGAGCTTCACAGGGACCTATGCACATTTATTTACACCATGGACAGAAAATGGAAGTGAAGATTACCTTTTATTGCACTGAGTTGACTTTTGAAGAAGTTTTGCAGATTGGAACAGTTGCATAAAGTATTGCTCCAATAAACCTGTGACACAGCATGATATTATAAAGAATATGCCACTAGGCGTTGCTGAGGACACTTCCCGTTAGCTTTCAGCTGACTCTGTACTTCTGTGTACAGTATTCTAATAATTTCCTTATTTTTTCTTGAATAAAAGTATTGCTGATGTATTGAATAGCTAATTAATTAACTAGATATAATAGACCTAAAATTACCTACACTTTATCCTTGTTTTTTACCAATTCAACTTTAAGGGTTGCTAATTTTAAAAAGTTAAGGTAACATTATAGTTCTTACTCAATCAATTTAGCTATGTATAGCATTACAAGCTGAGACTGGTAAAGTAATAAAGCGGTTTGTGGAAAACAATACCAGTATGGATCAGTGCCACAGATCTTTCGGTCACTAGGCTACTGAACTCAACCAAAGTAGATAATGAAACATTCCAGTGAGCCAGTATATCCTTATTGTATGTATTGCCGTATCCAAACCATTCAGGTCTTATGGTGTATTGGTGCACCCTCGCAGTGCACCAGGGTCCCATTGTGCTAAGAAAGAGAGAAGTGGAGAAGTAGAAACAGTCACTGTTCTACTGGAGCTTCCAGTCTGAACTGCAGTTAAATCAGTTAAATCTAGATGAAGAACAGAGAAGAAAGGTAACAGTAACAACCAAATGCAAGCATCTCTCAGTATTATTTAAAAAAGCATAAAGCTGCAGTTTTATTCTCTTGAAAACATGAAAAAAGCACCACAAGCTGTATAACTTTCCTTACAGAAATTCATGGAAAGGATACCAATACTGCCCAGGTTTCCACAGTATCCCTGACACATCAGAATGCCAAAATGTAAATTCAGCTGTAAAGTCAGTTTCCAACATGGATCAGCTAGTACATTCTGTCTACCTTTGCTCATTTAAAATATAATTCAATTAAATTATTTCAATGTCAAAGAGAAGAAATTAAATCCAAACTGAAATAAAAATATCTATTATACCTTCATAAAAGAATCAAACAATTTTGAATGAAGTGGTTCATATATGTATGAAAAGCAAAAAACCTCCGAGGTAAAAGCACTCAAGTATATAATTTTAATAGGGAAAAAGTGGACTTGTATGATGAAAAGTAGCATTAAATAAATATCCATTGCCATTTGAGCAGGTTAATAAAATTTTAAAAGGCCATTTTGTATAACATTAATTTTTTGTCCTTTGAGTGTCCAAAAGGCTCCCCATATTTCCATATTTTCTATTTCACATTTCCCCCTTTGTCTTGGTTTGTAGGATAGGCAAGAAACATAAACATAAATAAAGATATTCAGCAATTTAAAAAAAATTATGCCTTTTTGAATATACATACAATACAACAACAAGATTTCTCTGCTATAGTTTTATACTATAACCATTTAATGGCAGTTTTGCAGTGAGGTAGTGAAATCAAATATGGTTCACAAAACTCCAGTGGACACATACAATCCACACACACAGTTTTACGAAATGTGCACACTGAAATATTAATAGTACATACTTATCATTGAATTGCCAGGATTACTGGAGGCAATATTACTCTACTGCTCAATACAGTGAGATGCAGAGATCCCCAGACACCAGTTTCACTACGTCATCAACTCCAAAACTGTAAGTCATTCAGCCATGGCATTGTGCTGAAACTAGTGAGCTCCTCTTCAGCACTGCAAGTTTTTAAGGCACAGAGCAACAGGAACACAGCTCTACGGTTTTCTAGATTGATGCTTGTGCCTCCATGTCTTCTGTGCTCCTCTCCTAATTGCACTGGGTCAGTTGTGTCGCATCAGCACACTCACAGCATGCACAACATTTCTGTCATTGTGGAGTGGATGTTTCACAGCTGCTATAACCATGTGGAAATGCTTTATGATGGAATGGAGGCAAGTCTATATCCCCAAACATCTCATCCAGGAACATTTAGAAAGATAAAATAAACACCATATTTTGGGTGCTACCTGAGGGACTTGAAAGGGTATTTGCTCTTTGCAGATATTTTGATGACCGTGAGAAATGATTTCACTGCACCTATGTGCAAGAAGGCAAGAAGTCTGTTTAAGGCAAAAAAACAACACTGCAGGGTGGTGGCAAAATTTGGGGTGTGAATGGTCCCTAGCACCTCCTTCACTCTCTGGCTTTAGGAGGGAGCAGTTCCATATAATGACCTGCTTGCACACTTTCAAAGAAGAGATCTCCCAGACCCACAAGCAGCATGCAGAATAAACAGCGGCAGGATAACGGGTAGTATTAAAAACACTAGAACTGATTAAAATGAACAACCAGTGCTGGAGGTTATAACTGTGGGTTGCCAGCACAATAATGGTCAGACCAAAGAAGACAACTGGTAAGAAAAGGAGAAATGCATTTGTAGGTTGTATCAAGTGCACACCAGCTTTTAACACACAGTAATGAAACATAACTAGATTGTCCTGGGAGGGACAAGTGTTTCAGTGCAGGCATTCTCGAGGACCAGTTCTCCTTTCAATAGTGAACTAAATGGAGTAGTGGATGGAGGCTTCAGCACCAGACCAGGCATTAAAAACTAAACTAAACAATATTGAAGGAAAGGTTGCAGTATATGCCTTGTGCACTGGACAGAAGCTAAGATGAGATCTACCACAAAGGAAGGGTAAAATTCCACACTGAAAGGCAAAAAGAAACAATGTTGTGCAGAATGACCTTAATTAAGATCTTAAGATGCTCATAATTTATTGCAGGAGGGACAACAGATCATCTGAATGGCTGTTTTTTTGAACGAGGCTGACTCGTTCAAAAAGTTACCCCCTTGCTGAGTTCATCCCACTATATTTAGCCAGAACTTTTCTTCTTAAAGGACAGGCAGCCTTGTCTAAGGATAACAAGAGAGAGAAGTGGCATTATTACTCTTGGTAATTGATTTTCATGGTTTAATCACTGTCACAGCAAATTATGTTTAATTTTTTAGTTTGAATTTGTTTTTTCAATCATTGGTTTTATTATGCCTTTCTTCACTAGATTAAAGAGCTGTTTAGTGACTGGTAGTTTCTCCCTGTAAAGAAACATATACCTTGTAAACAAATGTGTTCATCATCCTTTTTAATTTTAAAGACGTAAGTACTTTCTCCAATCCTTCATTAATTTTTCTATGCTGTTCTCAGCATTGTCTCATTTCTACCACCCTTCTAAACTTATGGAAACCAGAAGTAGATGTATTCCTTTACTGTCATCTCATTAAAGTTCTGATTTTGCAGAAGTAATGCTCCATGCTAACAGTATGCTCCTTTCTAGGACACAGAATACTGTTCCTGTCATAGATCTATTACTTTGCATTTGCTATACTGAAACTTAAGCAAGTTTAATTTGCCAAGCAATTCAGAGCAGTACCTCTGATTGCTCTCTCCTCATCAGTATTTACCACTTTGTCAGCTTTGTGTCATCTGCAAATATTATTGGATTGCGTTTATGTGCTTCTCATCACTGAGGTACAGAGAGCTTTCAGTCTATTATCAGGCTCTGTAAATGCTAGAAATACATCTATTTTATGATGATTCCCCCTTGAGAATGGCATTTTGTCATCAGTTAATTGTATAAATTTTAATCCATTAGATTTATGCTTCATGGATGCTGTGTCTACTCCTCATTTTTCAATCAGACTGTTGTGCAGCACTGAGATGAACGTCTTGGTTCAGCGTATATTGTGCCTCTATTATGTATTTATCCACTGTAAGTGAAATCCCTTCCAAGGATATCACATTTATTTGACAAGATCTTGTTTCCATAAGACTGTGCTGACTGATTTTCATTATATGCTTTCTCTTTAATTCTTTTTGAGATATTTTTAATTCTTTATACTTTTATAGGCTTAATGGCCGGACCAACAGGCCTACAGACTGACTGCCCGATGCATGAATACAGCTAACAAATATTGGCTGTTCCAGCTTCAGCTCCTGCAAGAGCTGGATCTGGGTTTTCTCAGCAGAGAGTCCCATAGCAGCAGTCGTCACCCCCCAGACCAAGCCCCCTTCGGATGGCAGCAGCACATCGTGTTGCTGTCGCAGTTTGGCGTGTAGTTGTCTGGGGAGTGCTGGCTGCTTGGGAGCCGGTCAGATGCTCAGGAGCCTGTTGGGTCCTTGGGGGCCTGAGATCTCTTGCCTTTCCTGAGAAAAAGCACTGGCCCAGATGGAAGCAATTCATGGGTCAGCCTGGTTCAGAACTGCTGAATAAGCTGCTAGTTCTGGCCAGGAACTTGCCCAATATTCCAGACCTTTGTAAAAATAAGCATCAGCAAACTAGCTGTCTCAGCCAAATGCTTTTGCTACGCTGGGTAAGCTGTCTGGGCTTTGTTAGCTTACATTATCTCTCCACCATCCACATAGGTGATTAAAGCCTTCCTTAATTAATAATATAATGAGAAGTACTTCAACTTTCATATGTAAAATAATATCTCCTTGCTTCTTTCCAAGTACAAATCATAAATGTTTATTAAACACTTCACACCTTTATATTTAATGATGTTTTGGCTACTCATTCCCTATTCAGGTACTCTGGCTTTTTTTCTCCTTTCAAACAATAAATCTGCAGTGTACTATAGCTGTCTAAAAATGAAGTGCTTGCCTATGTATTCATGGTATTAGTCTGAAACAGCTTATCTTTTTTTTCTGCTTTACACAAAAGGAATCTTCTACTTTGAAGGGTTTGCCTATTGTTATATTTGTCTCATTTTAATTTCTACTTTATTTTGCAAATCTGTGATAAAAATATAACTGACAATGACTATCATTTTAATTCTCCCTGGATGTGGAGTGAACACTTTCATCCTGAAACATTAGGAATATTCATTTTTAGAGAGTTCCTTCCTCAAAACACAACAAGCCTGATTTTCGTTTGGCTCACATTGCAAGAAAAGGAAGAATCAAGTGTGTTATCCCTGCTCTATGTCTTTCCTTCACAGCATGTATCCAGACATGGTAACCGCATCCCCTGGAAATTTTACACCTTTCTCTTTCGGGTGGGAGGATAAAAGATGCATTCATGGATACTTATTGGATCTTATTAATAAGCTGGATCTGAAAACATGCAGAGAGACCAGTGCCTGTGCCAGACTGGTGTCTCTTTTGTGCAAGTCTTCTTGCGGCAAGTGCTCTGGCATGTCATCCTATGTCTGCTGTTGGGTCCAGAACGGACCCAGAGCACACTATACAAGAGCAGTGTTTATTTGTGCAACTGTATCTCAGTAGCTAGAAAGATGCTGTTTCTGCACTAAGTGTTACTCTTGACTCAGAGTAAAGAACATGATTTTATCTCTTTTTGCATTCCTTTACATACAAATGTCTGTAACAAATGAGGAAAGTGTCCTTGGCAGGGAGGAGAGCATGGAGCTTAATGCGTCTCAGGTTGGATCAGTTGAGTCAAAGGAGTTTGACCACAGAGAATTTAATTTTGATAGTTTTTCCAACACTGAGGCCACTGGTACTGCAGAAGGATATTACATTTTGTTTCTTCATTTTAGATATATTACTGTTGGAGAAGATGACCAAAAGTTTTAAAAGTAATGAAACAGTGAGCTTTTTCTGTAGGAAGCAGGATCTTCCAGCACATCCTTCCATGTTTTAATCACTTCAGGAAACTTGTTCCACAGCTATAGCTGCTTTATTTCCAGCAATTTCCATTTCCTGGGCTTTGTAAGCTGCATTGCCAAAAGCATTAAAATCTAATCTGAAATAAAATGGAATGAGTGAGTGTAAAGAACAAAAAATGGGAAAAGGAACTTAACACAAATGGCTTTCTTGAGCTTTGATTCAACTGAGGTATTTCAGTCAGTCGCCTTGAAAGTCTGTTCTTCATCATATTTAGAACTATGCAGAGAACAGTAATAATTTAAAAGTACTTAATGTTTTATGCAGAATTTTTCATATCTGGAAAGGAAAGGAAAAATGTATTATCTAAAAATAGCTTAAATGGCTGTTTATATTGCATTGCTTATATTACACTGGCAATACACTTCTGTTTACACTTGGAGCATTTCTATATCATTTCAAAATGAACAGAGATGCTGAGATGAAATAGCTGGAGATAAATATTCTTTGAAGTTTTTGATGTTAATGAGCATACCAATACAGGAGTTCTGAAGAAGTTCAGTGTAAAGCAAATCCTTTTTTCTTATTTGTGAGAGCCTGAATACCTGAAAGTGAGCCAAGATAGTCCCAATCCTTATTCTGAGGAAGTTTGTGAGTGGACATTGCGTATTGTATTCTACTTCCCAATAACCTGCTGAAGCATTAGGGAACTGTAGATTTTGATAAGAGTATTAATAAAAATATTTCAGTCTGTCCTTTGGATGACTTTTTTGGGGAGAGTTGAATGTATTTCTGTTTTACTTATAGAACATAATAAATGGACATTGGATTATCGGTGTTCCAGAACACAGAGAAATTGCTATGTGATTTCCAGTATGTTGAAACGCATGTACTTTAGCTTAACTGAGACTGATGGTAATTTGTTTCTCCTGAAGTAAATTTCATAGCACTATTCAATCAGCAGTAATATCCATCTGTTGGTTTATCTTGTGTAAAGATACCATTGATCCAAGTTACCCCCAGCTAATGTTAATCCATCAGCAAGGATATTTTTCACCTATGAACTGCTAGTGTTCAAGTTGTAACACTGCAAGTGTTACAACCTAAAAATAAAGAGCTGCCTTGTTTCCATGTTGCATGTAGTAGTAGAATACTGATTATTAACCAATGCCTGGCAAATCTCACAAGGACTTGCCTATATTTATGAGTATCCTGAAAAAAACCCACTCCTTAATACCAGACTAGAAACAAATGAAAGGAGAGAGCAAGTACTAAAAATTATCATCACTTTAAAGCTGTGGAAACAAGGAAAAGAAGTTAAAGAATTTGGCACACAGATACTATTGAAATTCAATGGGAATTGAACTTGTCAGACTCAGCTAGAAATCTTAAATATGGAGCCAGATTTTGAAAAGATTTACTTATTGAATGCAGATGTGCATATAGTCATGTGCTCAGAAGCATGCTGGCTGCCTAGAACAGTGACATCCCCACATCAGTGAATACTTTGATGTCAAAATATTAAATATTTTGACTTAGTCACATGCTTCTATAGCTGGAGCCAAGTAATACCAAAAGTAAGTAAAGCGTTTGAAACTACTACATTTTTCTTATCTATTATTGACTGTCAATGACTCTTAATTTTCTGACCATTTAAGAATACCTTATAGTTATATTTATTCTTAGTCAGGAGATGAAATACCTGATGGTATATTTTGGTCCTGAGACTACTATAGTAATCATGAACAATCTTACATATCCCAACTCTTCTGAAGCACGTTTCACAGGAATTAAAATGAAAATCTTCCTTCACAACAGTTGCAGAGATTTAATTAAATCTTTCTTTATCAATGGTAATGACAAAAGTATATTTCCAGTCCTTTACTGACTTAGTAAAAGACTGTCTTTTAAAGCTTTTATGCTGCTTATTTTTGAAATCTTCATACAAGTAATTTCAGAGAACATTGATAACAGAAATGTTTTACATTTAAAACAGTTCCTACAGAGGCCAAAGTAAGAGACTCCATGACTTTTATAATCCAGTAATGTTAGCTACTTTTGAAAGTAATCTTTTTCTAAGTAGGGCTTGAAATAAAACAGTAGGCACTGTTGTAGGTTGTATGTATACAAACAGTATACAACAGTGTAGGTTGTATGAAGACCTTAACAGAAAAAGAAACTACAACCCTGCCACAAGAAATTTGTGTAGTAAAGAGAAGATTAATTTACCAACTTCTTCTATTCCCAGCTGAGAGGAGAGCAGAGAGTTAGCAAATTAAAAATCCTATCAGTTACTAGTCCAAAGGCAGAGTTACATACCTGAAGTCCCCACGGTTAATTTTTCCCTTGATATGATTCTAGGTTCTTAATATCTCTCAAAACATAAGAATTAACTTTAGGCTAAAAGAGTTGTGTTAATAATACATGAAGTTCTGTCATAGTCCATAAGATAATTATTTCCTCTACACTTGTTTCTCATAAATTCAGCTGACCACCTCATTTCACCTATGGGGAGACATCATCCTTCTATGGAGAAACCTTGCAATGCCCACCGCTATGCAAAGCAGCCACCTGGCTCCCCACGTAAAAGTGATGCAGGGACACCATTACTCTGTGTTGTTGCAGTCAGAAATGGAAGTCAAACTAGGGAAGGAAAACAACTTTCTAAGCTTGGAAACACCTTACCCTTGCTATACTGAGCAGAGACCCTTCCAACATGCCAGTGAGGATAGGAAGGTGCTCTTGCTGACTGCTGGGCAGAGGCTACAGCAGCAATCAGGTAGTGGGCACAGAGGGAAAACGGGGACCAGAGACTGCTTGGCAGAGCAGGCTCAGTGCTGGTGCCTCTCAGGCCCAAGCCGTCCTCAGTACCAAGCAACCCGATGTCAGGACTCTACCAAAAAGGGAGGAAAGAACTTGAGAAAAATGGAAGTGTTGTCTGCTGCTTGCAACAGAAGGGAGAAAAAGAGATGCCAAAACTCAAAAAACTGTAGTAATCCTAGTATGAAGACTCCCAGTTAAAGCAGTTCCCATAATCTACTTTCAAGACCCAACACTTTTCCAGTAATAATTTTATAATCTCTCTGACTCGTAAATTCATTGAGTTATTTTCTGTATTAGTCATAATTTTCCTCACTCAGCTCCCAATAGATGCAGTAAAAGACAGTGATCATGGTAAAAAAAAAGACTTAATAACGCTCCCGCCTCTTCCCAGAGACTGTCAAATGGCTCCTTACCACATGATCCCACTGTGGTAGCAGTTGCCTAATTAAAATTCTGTGCAGCTCTTTGAAAGTGGAGCATGTTTATCTTAAGATGGTATGTAGTCTATTTTAATGCATTGTCTCACTCTGCTATTTACTAAATGTTGCATCTGTTTGATACTTACAGTGCTATATATAATTGCTAACAGTCTCATGATGCCTAACGAGCATATTCAGCTACTCCTGATCTATACATTTTTCTTGGAAACTACTAGGAGTATATTTCATTGTTGTAGCTACATCTAGCAGTTGTGCTCTGATATATAACTTCTCGTTTAGAGAAAACGGTGTGGAGGCTGCCTTGTCAGATGCACTTTTGCACAAAGTATCCTGAGCAATTGCTCAGACATGAGGGAAAATGTTATGATGCTTCTTGCTGCACAGGACCTTCTTGCTGCAAAGAAAATGAGACAAGTGTGGCAAACAGATCCATGCTCCCTTGTGCTAGTATTAATGGAAAACATCTGAAAAACATACATTGTGATTTGCCCATAAGTATGAGCAAGGATCTGTGGGGAATTGTGCCTCTATTTAACATATAATGCCTTCCAATGACAGAACTATCGATTGTTATCTCTGCCCTCTGCACTCAATCTGTCCTGTCATGAATGAAGCATCTGGGAGTGGAACTTCAACAATTTATTGTTTTGAGTCTTATTACCACAGAATAAGATCACTAGCATCTTTCATGTGTCATTCAAGAAGTCTAAGACAGGGCTCTTCAATCATTGGTCCCCCATAAACTGTAGCATCTCCGAAACTTCAACTCTCCATGGAATTTTTTCTTACAAAATAGATACTTAAACAAAGCATGCTTCATTGCTTCTCTACATACCATGTAGCATATGGTTAAATTGCCTTTAGGATATCCATTTCATTGTACAGATAGGTCTCATTTATTTTTTTACTGTTCCTTTTCCTCATGCATTGGGCCATTAATTATGACAATAAAGTAGTCAGTTAGTTGAGATTAAAAGATTTGGTTACAGTCCAGACCCCTGGCAGTATGATTTCACTCAGCTTTAAGTCTATCTTTCTGCAATCTTTTTTAAAGCTAAAGCCATTGCTGGATTTGAAGTAATAACATCTTTGTAACTAAATCAAAAAGCATTTCAGAGAAGAGGTAAAAATAGAGGTCCTGAATCTGGTAGCTTGAAGACAGAGTAAATGCTTTACAGATATTGTCTACTAGATTAAAAAAAAAAAAGTCAGGAAAATGTTAATTGAAAAAAAGAAGAAATAACATCTGTTTGGGAAAGATCTAAATCAACAGCAGCTAATCTCTTCCAGTTGATAACCAGCAGCTAGTTTCTTTCAGTATTGTGGCTTGCCAGGAATAATCATACAGTATTGAACAATTTAGACTGTAGTCTGTTTGACACAGAGGCTGTTCTGTGCTTGCGCAGAGCTTGGTGTACTCTTACTCTCTTTTTATATTACTTTATATTACTTTCTATTACTGAGCAATAAACACTCCCTCCTCCCTAGTTATGGGACATGTTTAGCTGTGTAAAATTGTTGGTTCCTGCAGCAGAAATCAGGAATAAAGAAAAAGCCCTACAGCATTATCTTTATTCCAGATGTCCACTGCTAGGATATAATGAAAATATAATTATTAATTGAACAAGAACTTTGCCTAAACATATAAACATTATATAA
>VYZW01013358.1:4864-23581 GCA_013401315.1 Balaeniceps rex
TGCTACTATGGCAGCAGAGAGATGTGGCAGGCTCTTGCTAATGCTTTGCACATGTGTACTGTGTTCCCTTATTGACACTGTACCTGATGTTCCATATTTCAGACTATTTCAGGCTCTTCTGTTAAATGTTCTTTTAGTTCTTCATTCTCATGCAACACTGTTGGCAGAATATCCTAAGAAAGGCAGTGGTTTGGTTAGTATCTTATCCCTTGAAGTGTGTATTTCTGCTGGATAAAACTAGGAAATGAGTAAACACATGGTTTGGACAGATCACAGAATGCATGGCGAGGGCACAGCAGACTTTGCCTGTTGCCCCGTGGCATGGGTGCTGGCTGAGCTGTTGTACAACTGAGTGGTCCTTACCGGAATACTACGCTGGTGGAGATCAGCTTAGAAAAGATTTGGTAGGATAAAAGTCAAAAGAGTTTTGTTACAAGAGTTGTACTGGGAAGCTAACATAGCATCTGTCCTCTGAACCTTTTCTAAGACTTATAAAGTCCATTTCTTTAATTAAAATAAGCTCAGGTAACAGAATGTAATTCAGTGTATGTTTTAATGACTTGTCCTCTTCAAGCGAACTGGAATATGGTACTTTCCCTAGAGTAGGAGGACAAGTTACGTCATCTGGAGTTTTTACGTGCACTGATGATTTGTTTTAAGGGAATTGACTAATTAGTTGCTCAGCAGTAACGTTTGAATTCAAGTATGCTAGACCGTATTTAAAGGGCGGGGGGCAGAGGGGGAAGAGAAGCAGACATGTCTTTTCCCCATTGAAACTGGCAGATGCAAAGCAGGTTTTAACTCACATTTAACCAAGTTATATTATAGTTGTACTTCCTATCATGCAATTCTGCAAGTTGGCCTGAAAAATAATTTGCTCATCTCAAATTCACCTGTAGCACAGAGGAGGATGGATTGAGATATGGAAATAATGTCAGCCTAATTCAAAAGGAGCATTAGTACAGTACTCCTAGAGAGGAAATGACTGAAAGATGAATATAGTGATCTTTCAGAAACAAGCAATTCTTAAGCATTCACCTTGCAAAAATGTAGGCACTGGTACCCAAGGAAAACCAAAGGAAAACAACGGATGCCCAAGTATTACCAGTCTCTGGAAGTCTTCTCAAAAAGAAGTTACCTTTGCATACATCCATTAGTCTCTTAAAGCACCAGGCAAACCTCGGGTGTAGTGTATTTATAAATATTGTAGCAGTGATAGTAGTTGGCAGGGCTGCAGAAAACAGAAAATCCTGGGGTTGGTATGTAGCTTTAGGGAATTTATGAATTCCTGTTCTGTATTTTTTGCATGTCAGTTTGGTGGCGGTAGTGGTGCATATGCCCAATGTTAAAACTAAATGCATGAGCCCCTTGCTTGATGCCCCACATAAAGCCAGATACTGGGGAGGTTGCACCCAACTTTTTGTCGCTTCCTAATGTCTTGCTGTTTGACATAGGATATCAGTATCGCAGGAGACTGGATATCACCAACCAGCTTGTTATCCCCTGTTAACATTAGATTCTAATCACACAATTTAGAAAACTGTCCAGTCTCCTTCGAATGCAATGTCTTTGCTATATTTTGCACCTTACTAAGATTCACAGCAGTTACGGTCAATAGTGTGGTAAGAGCTCACAGAGGCACTCACTTCTTCATCACACTAGAATATGTAAACTAAATTCTGGTATTCTGGTTTAGCCAGAGACAGGCACTTGTTCTGAGAACTCAAGTCTCCGTGTGCTTATGTATTTCCAGTACTGGCACTTCTGACTCATTCCCTTTAGGTACATGCGTGCTTTCTTGGCCTAGTGGACACACATGTTACTGTGGGCTGAAAGTTTCTACAAATTGAGAGCACCACTTGAAGTACTACAGAAATAATTGAATTCTGTATGCCAGCATGATCTTTAAACTGCATAAGGAAACAATACTTGATACTATGTNTTCATCACACTAGAATATGTAAACTAAATTCTGGTATTCTGGTTTAGCCAGAGACAGGCACTTGTTCTGAGAACTCCAGTCTCCGTGTGCTTATGTATTTCCAGTACTGGCACTTCTGACTCATTCCCTTTAGGTACATGCGTGCTTTCTTGGCCTAGTGGACACACATGTTACTGTGGGCTGAAAGTTTCTACAAATTGAGAGCACCACTTGAAGTACTACAGAAATAATTGAATTCTGTATGCCAGCATGATCTTTAAACTGCATAAGGAAACAATACTTGATACTATGTTACAGAAAGCGTGCAACCAAATTCCTTGAATTGTTACCCCTTGGAAAAGTTACGTCTTAAACTGTCTCACTGTGAGCCATTTACTTTACTATGACCGTGGCAATGGCTTTGTTCCTGTTATATCTAACTAATATCTTGCATTTTTCTCTTGTCATCTCCTTTTGATGCAACCTGGAAGAAATGTCAAAAAACGAAGGTTCGATCCAAGTCAACAAGGCCCTATCTGAAGAAATGCGATTCAAAAAACTTCTTGCACTACTGGATTTGGAGTATGATGTCTTTGCTGTAACTCCACAGGAACTAAATCAGTAAGGAAGAACATGAGGAATAGTAACTATAAACACAATGTTGGGATGGTAGGATTTGAGGTTGTAGAAGATTGTCCTTTTTGGAGATAAGTTCGAAATACATTCTCCGTTCACCTTTCTCTTGTTAAAATTAACTGATAAGCGTTGCAAGCAAACTGTTTCAAAATCAGGTGGTGTTTTTTTTTTTTTTTTTCTTTCCTCAAACAAAGGAGGAGACACACAGACCAAGTGCAATAAGAGAACTGTTCCAAACCAACGAAATAGCAGAAGATTTTTTTCCCAGCCTGCTGGCACTCTAACTTCACTTGAGTTTGCATGACTTCCTTTTTCTTATCAAACTCCAGTGGCATGAGGAGCTAATTTTGAAAAGGGTAACCTGCATGGCTCACATACAAACAACCAAGCTAGCAAGCTGACCCCAAACAGAATCTGCAACCCAATAAATAGAAGGAAGCCGATACCAGGCTCCAATAGCTTTCCCAGCCATGCAGTGCACTCTGCCTCTGGACTTCAGAGGTCCCTGCTCTGTTGAGCTCGCTGCCCACCGTGGTTTGTTCTCCTGGGCCAGAAGGCTGTTGGGTATGGAAGCTATCAAGTGATGGATGTAATTCTTCCAAGAAGGAAAAAGTGTAAATATAGAAATAAGATTTTGACGTATCATTTTCACAGATTATATATAAATATATATATATGAGAGAAAAGGATTTCCATATAAAATGGTTCTATTCTTTATGTAAATCTATTTTTGATGTTGGGTTTGGTTTTGGGTTTTTTTGCTCCCCTTTTTTTTCTGTAGCATGTTGTACAGCGGATGTTCTGGGCTTGCTCAAAAAAGGCAGGTAATAGCATGCAGATGCAGGGAATTCTGACACCAAACAAACAGATGTGATCTAAAGTTTGTATGCTTGAAACCAAAAACAATTAAAATGTATAAATGCATATCTATGTACTGACTATAAGTCTGGATTACTTTTTTTGGCAGTTGTACAGATTTTTCCATAACTCAAACTAATCACAGAAGTGCCAAGCTTTTTTTTTTTTTTTAAACTATAGCTACTTTTTTTCCTGTCTAGATCCTGTGAAATAAATACTTAAATAAGCCTTAAAATACTCACAAAATGTTAAAAGCTTGGAACGAGTTATTCTTCTCTTGCCTTCTGCCCACCCACGCAAACTGGCTTGCAAAGGTGACTGACACTTCTAACTCACTCCCGCAAAGAGACACATCTCTTTGATGCGTCTCACTCTTCAAAGTATAACACAAAATTAATACTTTGACCCTTGGCTGCTGATAGCCAGTTACCATCACAAAGTGTGCAATATCCCATGTAATTTCAGGGGGTTGGTGTTGTAATTACTTTTAGATACACGTTGCGTACAAACAGATTTTTGCAGAGAAGTGCTGGGCAGCAGTACTGTTCCCCTAGTAAGCAGGCTACCCTGGGTGTATCTGGCTTGAGAAAGGTACAAAGATGTCTAGTTTAGGCTTCCCTTAAAGTGCAGGGCTGTATGGTCTGGCTCATCCTCTTCATCGTGATTTAAAACTTAAGTAATTCCGCTTATGTACATGAAGTGAACTGAAAATTTCATTGCTGCATCTGATGATCAGAATTAAAAATATTTGGATTTAATTTAAAGGTTGGATATTAGTAACAACAGAAGTCCAGTTACACTACTTACTCCATCTTTGTTCAGTGGAAATCCATTTCCTGAGTTAGCGCTTTAAGAGCTAAAATATTAAGAAAATGCTGCAGATTTCCTGTGACTTACATCATCTTATTTCAATTAGATTTCTTACTACGATAATGTTCAATCCAACAGTCTCACAAGAGAGATGCAATATATTGTTTTGGTTGACAGCTATTATTAAATGTTTTTAAACAGCTTTAACATAATCACATTAACACTTACTACGTTATGAGTTAAAGGTGCTGCACACAGGTAGTCAACATTGATCTACGTTATGAATCTTAGTCTGAAAAATTCCTGCCTGACTTCAGGCAGCATGAAGTTAGTGACAATACTCTTACGGCAAACCAAAAGTACTTGCAACTGTATTATTGTCCTCTAAAAGTACTTTGCTTGGGAACGTAATCCCCAACTTTGTTCAGGTTCTGCTTCCAAAGCAAGTGTAACCCACAACAGAAACACTAGTGGTTACCAAAAATTAAAATAACTAAAATCAACTGGATATACATAAACTACCTGTGTAATAAACCTTTGAGAAGCATTTCACAAACAACATTGTTAATGTGTGATGTGATGTTTTAAATCAGACCACAGTGGTCCCCAACTATTATGTACATATATTCAGTGCTGGAGTAACTTTTTTATTTACACCAGCAGTTTCATAGGAATTAGGATTTCTTGACTGAATTTATGCTCCACTCATCAGCCAGTGTGTGTGTGTGTGTAAGAACACAGTTGCTTTCTGCCCTGTGTGTACACACCCCAAGTGGCAGCACGGCTCAGAGTAGGCACAGGCTGAAGTGCTTTCTGTGGTGGTAGGCAATTAAAAAACTGGTGTCTGTAGGTATTGATTTTCTACAACCTGCCTTTGCTGTGCTTTGGGAAGTACATATCCATGTTGTGTTAATTCATTCATCACAAAGCATCATCAAAAGAAGACCTGGTCAGCACCGCCTCCATTTCATCTGCTATACGTTTGCTCCATTATTTATCTATTCATCTGGACAAGAAGCCGTGGTAACTGTATAGCTCGTTCCAGTTTGCTGCATGATCTTGCTGATTTGATCTGATCCTCCTAAAAGAGAAATCTGCTAGGCCAATTCACAGCTATATAGGTGCATGTTAAAGATTACTTAAGGCTGGAGTTCAACCGATTTTTCTTTACTATGCAAAGATGGGTATTGCACAAACAAATTTAAGACAAATGTCTGAGGAAATGCCGTAGAATACTTGAAGTTATGTTTTAAGCCTAATCAGTCATGTTTTATATTCATTATTGCTTCCACTGTTACTCTTCCTTTAAAAAATGATTTGTAATTACTTTTTAAGTGCACAACTTGATGTTATAAATCAGTTTTCATTCGAAGTTAATATTCATATCTTGTTGGCTGCTAATGAATGGAAATTCAGTAGTCCTTGTTCTGCATCTTAGCAAGATGAGCATTAAAAACATCATGAACATGGAATGGAGTAGTTTTTAATTTTCAGTCATTTTTTCCGTATTTATTCTCTCCATTTTATTTGATTTCTGTGTCCAAGATATCACCACCTTTATAGCAGCAGAAATTGACTGGAGTTTTCTTTTACCAAAGACCTCTCAAGCCACATCCCACCTGGCAGCAAGGTTCTGTCTGTGAGAGGAGGGGACCTGTGGGGGCCAGCGCCTGGGCCCCGGGGCTTAGCAGGCTTATGGGGTGGGGGGGCTGCACCACCTCCGGCCCATCTGCTGGCTTCACCGAGTAGAACGAGACCTGTACACATCAGCTAGCTGAGGGGAGCCTTTTGTGGGTCAAGAATCTGAATTCTATAATTGCAAAAAGTCTAAAATGATGTATTTATTTAAAAAAACATTTCAAAGGCCTCATAATAACCAAATAATACAGTCATAATTTTAACAGATTACTGAATGAAATTCCGTTTCCCTTTTTGTTTTTTGCCAGGCTAACTCTGGTAAAGCCAGCCTGGGAAAACTAAATGCATTCACGACACAGTTACCAAATAACTACCGATATTTGTTTTGCTTTCTCCAGCTCCAAACAGGGAAACAAAATACACTTTTGTCTTAATATCGCCAAAGGTTATGTATGAAAGCATGTTTCTCATTTAGAACTACAGAGCGAGGGAACACTGTCATTAACGGATCCACTGTCATCCACTTCTATTTCCTGTCATTTGAATATAGGAGGATTTATCTGCAAACTCAATATGAACATGCAACATTTTGGCTATAATTATAGTAGAGAGTCATTCCTAAAATAGGAGTTGTGTCTTTTGCAGTATATGAATACAAAAGCAATGTATAGATAGATGCGTATCTGCTTTTGATTTTACAAGAAAAATTCTTAAAGTTGTTTTTGAAAACTTTCACAAACAGCATGAAATCCTGAAGAGTGATCCTGCTGGGGCACTTACTAGCAAGAACAAAACTGACACAGCACAACAGCAAGTAGTGTTGTACAAACTCCCCAAACCCCTCTTTTGTTCCAAATGCACCTACTACAGATTCCTACCCACAAGAGCTGAAAAATTAATTTAATGTGAATCATCCATCAGAAATACAATAGAGATCGTTTCAGTGCCCTCAGAAAGCTTGACGAAAAAAATAAGTAACTAGGAATTTTAGTAGCAGTGATGCTCAAACCGATACTACTGAAAGCAAAAGCTCACAAGAACATTATCTTAAAGCTGCACGTACTATAATTCAGTTCAGAGATCTGTTGTTCAGAACTTAGCAAGCACAGCAGCACATCTTCACATTTTTGTAGGTTTGTCGAGTAAGGTATTTAATGGAAGCATGTAATGCAAGAGGACATATGGCCTCTAGGTAAGTACAAGGCCTCCACATCAGGCCAGCGCATATGTCCGCTTAACATGTCTTGTTTCTGGGCAACCACAGACTGCTGAAGGTAGCATAATTCAGAATGCTCCAATTTGTACAAACCCAGTATTGAGTGTCAGGCTATTTGTTCTTGTTAAAATTTTCTTTTAAGAGGAGCTTGTTTTTGTCCTCAGTCACAGGACGCTCCTCCTCTTTGCCACTACTAGTGTAACAGGCTGTGCTTTAGTGTGGCACTTTCTGAGCCAGTGCAAGGATTTCCCTGCCAAGCTGGTAACTCAAAGCATGAGGGAACTAACACTGTTTTTTACCTGCTCTTGCATGCAGGACGTGGCTGTGCCCCGCATCCACTGTACAAGCTGGGGGGGGAGCTGCTGCTCTCGGCATTGACTTCACCGGTGCCTCAGTCTCCCCGTAGTGTCTGTCCCCCCGCCCCAAGGGCTGGGCTCAGTCTGAAGCGCTGACCCAGGAATTGGTCCCCTTTAGGATACACACTGCTGCATGACACTTCGCTGTGGAGAGGCAGACACCAGAACAAGTCTCCTGGTCTAAGTCCAGGTCTCAGACTTCATAAGCACAACACTGCATCATTTCAAAAAATGTCTCTAACTATGATATATGAACACATTGACAGATTTCCTCAGCCATCAGACCAAATATTATAAGCTTTGAATTTGCTTTTGGGACTGTGAAGCAATAGCTTCTCACCTGCACTACCTATGGCTTTGTCTACTGCCTGAAGTCCTGCAGATACTTGGAGAAGCTCAGAGTAGTGCAGGTTGGTAAAGCCATGCTTTTAACTGAAGACCAAGGCGTGAGCATATGACGCACTTACTACATTAGAGACTGGCAACACGCTGGGGTTCCGCAATATCAGTTTGCCCTCTTCTGCAGCAAGGAAGTGTTCCCTCACATAAACACGTGCTGCTTCTCCACAGTCTAACCTGGACAGTGTGCAGCTAAATAATGACACAAGCAAGCAGTACTTTTGACTGGTTTTCTATCTCCAGCTAAGATGACGACCAGGTGGGGTTTTTTTCCTCAAGAATGAGAAGTGCCTAGCTACCTCAAACCAAGTGCTATTTGCATAAGCTTTAAGAAAAAGTAGGAGAAATTAAAAAATGATAACTTCATGGCAGCTGTGCTAAACTTGCTTCCGTATCAATTGCAAGAAGCACTGGGCTGACAACTGTCTCCGAGTTTTCCCATTTGATTCCTTTGAAAGTATTTTGCGCATATTCATGGTTATATGGGACAAGAATCAATATCCTTATGCATGTTGCCCTCACTCATTAGATCCAGGATACAAATTTGACAATTTGCCTTGGAACAGAATAATCGCCAACCTTACTAATGCAGGACAGTTTTCCATAGGTTGGGCCTTTGCACTGTCAAGGGTGAGGTTTTAAATATCTACTATGTATCCGCTCTTTAGAGGAGACTCTTCAATACACATATTACTTAGGACGCTGTAGATTCACAGAACAGTGAAACACTCCAAACTAGTACATGAAAGCTTTACTGCTCCCAGAAAGGAGCATTTAGTATTCCAGAAAACTGAACAGATCTACCCCTAGCATCTAATCCAGGCGACAGGGCACCTGGATGCCTTCTGGAGCTGCAGCACAACCAAGCACCTTGCAGTACTTGTAACACCGGAGGCATTTTCTTACCTGAGACAGAAACCACCCCCTCTTCCCCTCCCAGCCACTTTGTATGAGCACACACCTGGGCAAAGTCCCCTGAAGTGCTCCCAGTCGCTGCTAGAGACCAGCCAGAAGGCTGCTGGGTGCAGCCGTGTGCAAGACCACCTTCCTTCACTGCTGACAAAGTGCCAGCGCCTCTCCTGAGGCCGGGGGNCAAGCTGCCACAGAGGAGCTCGGACAGCAAACCTGTGGTGCTCCCTGGAGTGACAGGCTCTCCTTCCTGGCCTGCCAGGTCAGCTTGTTCCTTGGGGCTGCCAAGCTACGGACCTGCTCAAGTGGAAGTCCCCTCACGCAGGGGTTTACAGAGGAAAATGGCACTAGCAGCAGCAACTGATTTTCCTGGGACCCTGCAGCTTTGACTCGCCATGGACAATGTCCTAATGGCCCTTGCACAAAGACAATGGGAGCTGTGCTGAATGGCACCTTTTGCTGTCAAGCCAAAGGAAGAGCCCAGATCACGCTGCACAATGCCCACCCTGCTTTCCACAGGTCAGTGTGCCGAGCTGTGTGGCAGCAGCATTGTGGGCACTTACAGCTCCAACTGCCTGTAGCACTTACATTGGGCAAAGCCTGAACATCAGCCTTAGTGCAGTCACACAAAGTGTGCTTCCACTCATCTCTTCGGCTTATGGAAACAGATATTTATCTTCCTGACAAGGACCCCTTCCCAAAACACAATTTGTAGCAGTCTAGTTTGCTCCAACACACACCAATAACTATACAATTAGAGAATGACTATACAGAACTTGCTGCTGCAGTGCTCACGGTCGCGTTAAGCGGTCTCAGTCAGCGCTTTCAAAGAGAAAGCTCAAGTTACTTCTATAATACAAGGACCACAGTCTAAGCCTCCGTACTCCATTGATATATTCATGTAGGCATTTGACATATTCCGACCATCCATTTCCTCCCCAGACCTATTCCCTTGTCGACATGCCCTGCTCTAAGTAAGGGTGGCATGACAATGAAATCAGATGGATGCAAAGTGCACAAGCAAGCCTGTTTGCTTTGGAGTCAGTCATTTCTCCCCTATTTCCTTTCAGGTGCATCTGAACTCTGTATTGCTATTGCAAGACCTGCTCCATTATGAAGTTACTCTTACAGATATTGTTAACAATAACATAGTTTACAGACAATGCATGCTTGACTAGGATTTCTGTGTAAT
Organism: Balaeniceps rex; assembly: GCA_013401315.1. NCBI lineage: Eukaryota > Metazoa > Chordata > Aves > Pelecaniformes > Balaenicipitidae > Balaeniceps > Balaeniceps rex. The sequence continues at coordinate 14,800 of VYZW01013358.1, forward strand.
GAGAAAGCAGTTCCAAGAAACTGGAACTATTACAATGCCCTCCAGCATTCACTGAAAAGCTTCAGGAAATTAAAGATTCTAAGTTCTCCTTTGTTTAATGAGGAGGCCCTGAACTCAAGACTCAAAACTGCCTCATTTGCAGGAAATAAAAACCAATCCCCTTACATAGCAGGATCCTGACTGCGTCCTGTTGGACCAGAGGGCCAGACAGGTAGGTAAAAGATTCAGGTCCCATTATATTTTGCTTCAGTTTTCCTTCCTCTGATTTGGCTGGGTGTTTTGCACTTCAAGCGTAAGGTCTCTAGGACAAGAACTGTCTTACTCAAGGGTGACCTTTAGCAGCTAGCCCAGGGAGCTCTGATTTTAGGCAGAGATGGTTGGCCAATACATTTATGACAACCCCGCACACAGGCATTAAAAAAAAAATAATGATTCTTCACGAAATATGCTGCTCTTTAGGCATGCCTAGTTAAGAATAGAACAGGAGAGAAAGGACCTTGTTAAATCAAACTACAGTCTCTCCAGAAGCTCTGATTTAAAGATAAACTTACTACATAGAATTTCCACTCTAGTATCACCTTTGTAGCGTCTCCTTTGAGAATAGGTCTCAAAGGGTACATTTTGAAATAAAAATGGGGGTTTCAAAGACTGAGTGGTCTGAGCTATTAAAAAAAATAAAGAATAAAATAAAATAAAATTAAGGAAAAAAAAAAAATCAATGCTCTGTCTGCCTTTATCACACTGTTCCTTACTGAAAATGTACACTTAGACCAGACAAAACCCATACTAAATAACTGAGCTTGTATTGCTTCACTTGGAAAAAATCATTCAAGGTGGTGAATTTCCCTGCCAATAAGTTATGCATGACAACATACCAATACTTCTAATCAGATTTTACATGGAAACAACCATTTTCCTCTGAAAACAGCAGAGCATTAGTGTATGTATAAGGCATCACATCTCTGGTTTAGCGAGATGGAAGGACTTTGTGAGTGCCAAGGAACCCTCGGCCGGAACTAGCAGCAGAACATATAATAAAGCAGACTGTTTGCTGGACTACCTGAGAATCAGCAGGTAACTAAGAGAAGCTGAGGATCCCACAAGTCCATCCCTTTCACTGGAGACAGAATATCCTCGTTACTCTCCAGAACCTCCTGTGACCCATTTCTTGTCCCTAAATAATTCTCTGCCCCCGCCTCCAATTTCTTCTTGCAGAGTAGTTTCCCCAAATGACTTCAGATCTGAACGTGCAGGCTCCCAGCATTGGGCCCTGGCACAGAAGCTGCCCTGAGGCAAGCACGCTCAAACACCCTTTTCTCCCAAGAGCTGCAGGAAAGAAACACCCTTAGAGCAAGAAAAGGTAGGAGAGACCACATTGCAATCCTACTTACCTTCAAGAAAGAACACACTGTGAAAGTGTTTTTCTTCCCCCAAAGATTTGGCTGTAACACACTAGGAGAAATTGATCCCACAATAGCTTTGCTTTCTTAGATGTTAATGGTAGTTTTATGAAAGCGGGCTTCACTGAACTGCTCCTTTAACTGTGCCATACCCAGGGTGACTCTCACTTCTGCCTGGAGTGCCTGAAGGTGAGAAGGGGGGGGTGGAAATCAGGAAGAACCAATGACTTTATTCCTGAGCATGGAGATATCAGTGCAGCACCCAAACAGCAAGGAATCCCTTAACTCAAAAACTAATAGTTGTCCAGATATAAATATCCTGGATGCCATTAAAATTAATCAAAAGCTCTCTAAAAAACGCACTGAATGGTTAAAGTGAGACAACCTGCCCACGGGACATGAACAGTTAACTTTTAATGTACTATATTAACCAGTTTGGGAATTTTTTATTATTTTCTTGGAATGTTTCGGTGTGGATAGAAATATGGGAGGTTCATAGTCACATTCTTTACAGAGGTAATTTGCATTTATAGTGTCACATATCACCAAATTACATTTTCAAAAATATATATATTCATTTTGTAGCCACCATTGCTTAGTTTACACTTGTAAAATACTGGCTCCACATGTCTTTTCTAAAAGGCTGTGTTAAATACATTTGCCACAAGAAGTGTTACCTCTTTCACAAATTAATTTAAATCAATGTCAATGATAAGCCACTTCAAACTTCTGACTAATGGCACCTAAATTTACTCTTGGCAAAACACTCCAAATATGCCCCTGGTGACAGAACTGCTCACATACGACAGCCAGTAGACAAGGAGAGACAGGAAAACTTCTTTATTAAAGAAAGACAGATCCCTTCTAATAAGGAACCACAGTTCCTTCTAGTGGAAACAGAAATCTGTGGAGATAAAAGAACACACACTCGACTCATTTACACCAAGGCCAAAATATACCAGTGATTCAAAAGGCCTTAATAAACAACGTCCCTACATGCTGCTGAAACAGGATGAGAAGATCTAGCAATAAGAAGTAAACCTCTAATTGCTAAGATCTAGATATCTGCCACACAGTAGGAAAACCAGAACAGGAATACGACCCATTTGATGACAAGTGGGGAAACAAACAAAACACACTGCATGGCTTGCATGCCACACAAATAATTGACTATCATCAGCTTTATCAAGAAAAGATTAAGAAGTGGAAATCCTGTAAAAACTTAGATGGGCTTTGGCTTGGTTTTCTTACACGAAATACTGACTGCAGCACCAGCTCGCAGTGAGGATCTGTACACGCATTTCTCAGAGTACACAAGCAGTTACCAGTTAGTAGCAACTGGCAAAGCCCAGTGGTATTCCAGACAAATACCACAAACACTTGCTCATAACTCAAGCTGTGTTCTAAACTTAAGTGTCACAGAAATCTATGCATTCAGATGATCTAGAAATTAATCAAGAAATTAGACTTTACATTCTGGGCAGGTTTAAAGGTAAGACTTAACAGCAATTAAAACATCACCTTTTACAGTTATAGGCAAGGAGAATAGCTAGATATAGCATGCATCAGGAGAGAAATACCGGAATATTGCAACTTAGAACTGGCTAAGGTTTAGCCAAAGAAGGTGACAAGTCACAGGCACTAACAAACTCTGTCAGGTGAGATACTGAAGCCCTTTGACAATGGTGGTGTTATGTTCTCACAGGGCCAAACAACAGACGGCAACCAAGACAGGCTCCTGCTACCTCATGAAGACAGTTGAGGTAACTTGGCTTGTTGGGCCTGGTAAAGAGGCAGCTAAGGGATGATTTAAAAAACATCTATAACTTCCCTTCAAGTAATTGCAAGGATAACAGAGCCAAATTGTTCTTGGTAGACGTACAGGGAGCAATAGCCACAAATCAGGAGATTCAACTTAGATAGTAGGAAAAAAATTGCCACCAGCAGTCCAGCCACAGCTGACTTTGTCTAGTGTTGCTTCAAGCAGAAGTTTGAACTACAGACCTCCAGAGGACTGTTTTCACCAATACTTATTGAACTCCATGAAATCCAACAGAGCGCAGAAGTACGTCCTGGCGGAGGAAAACAGCATAAGCAGAGCACCGCAAAGCTTGTATAAGTCATCAGGGGCTTGAGTCCACTTCTCACGCTCAGGCCAGAGACATCCTAGTGTGTCCCACAGCACTCCGGCTCCTGGCCCAGAAATACACTGGTCTCCTGCCTGTCCCACGTCGTATCTGCTAGCTCCATGGAGATGTTTCAGGTCATCACCAATAGCGTATAGCACTGAAAGACTTCTATGTTTAAGTAACTACAGCTTTCCACCAGTTAGAACTAGTTAAGTGTCACATCACATCCACTGACTTTCCTGCTGGCCATTTCAACAGAGAATAGATCCAGAGGATTGTTTAGAGCAGTGTGGGGTCATCACACACTTTGTGACTGCAGATTCAATCCACCAGAGGGGGGAAAAGAAAAAAAAAAAAAAAAAAAAAAAAAAAAAAAAATCAGAAGACTTAACATCAAAAGCATAAAAAAAAGTGTTTTGATACCAGTACTTTGATACAGAGTACTTATCAAGAGTTACACAAGCCATCCTGGATGGGGGTTATGGTGAAGAAATAATTTGGTGAAGAATTTGTTCCATTTTGCCTCTCTTTCCACTTACAAAACATCAGTCTCCTGCTAATAGGATACAGACTTCTCACTATCCTATATGATTTCCTAGATAAAATTAATTTTTCTGAAACAGATACTCTACTTTTCAAACAAGTTCTGCATTCAGAGGCTTTCTTTGTTCTTTACTAGGCAGTAGTGTAATTCTGAGTCCACTCAGTCCTGACTCAAAGCCCTCTAAATATAATTTTAAAAATTAATTAAAAATTTCTACAAACAGACTTTGGATCAAGCATAAGTATTTCATTTCCAAGAAGCTCTTAGGTATATTTGTCAGGGAGCCAATTTTAAGCACAGTTTAATCTCCTGCTTAAAAGAGAATTTGAAAAGGTGTAAGTGGGAGTTAGATTCCCCACTTTGCCTTTGTGGATTTTGAAGAAAAATCAAGTCTCTGCCATGTACTATGAATTTAAAAATGAACAGACCTTTGGGTTTTCCCCCCTCTGAGAGACACAAGTTTTGCGTTTGCTGTCCGTTAGCGAGGTTTCACACAAAGCTGGGATAATTTGGAACCCAGTTCAGCAAAACACAAACTTTCAGCTAAGAATATGTCTTTAAAGCATTTTTTTTTGGTTAAGGCTTAAACAGGTCTCTTTCATCATGCAGATCATTTTACAAAGCTTAGTACTGGGTGAAGGTGTGGCTGCTTATGGAAGTAACAGGCAAGCTGCATGTACCATCACACATGGCTGTCTCTCAGTCTCAGTGCTGGATTTAATTTTTTTAAAATTTGCAAATGCTTACTTAGCTCAAGCAACCATAAGCCATTGCCTATTAACTGCTCATGATCAACCACATTGGAGGGCTTGCAGGGAGCAAATGTAGGAAGGAAGCAACTCTGCACATAGTTGTTTATGCTTTTACTCTATTCAAAATACAAATAACAATGAAATGGCCTCCTACTTTTCTCTCTTCCCATCCCCTGCTCCTATAGCCTTATCATTTTAACATGTGCTTATATTTTATTTTGATACTTTTTCTGGTAGAAAGAATGTCATTTCTGTAGCGTTACATGATCTGAAATCTCTCTCTTATCTATGAGTTAAGGAATCAACTTTTCTTGATAAAAACATCCTTTTGCAAATGACTCTGGATATGACCTACAGCACCTCTGAATTAAACTCATTCATAAGATATGGAGACCCACTGAAGATGCGAACACTGGTTGTCAGGGGAATACATCATGCAGTGCAATGAAAGAGAGATTACCAATAGCTTAAAAAGGGCACAGAAAACTTTACTGACGGAGAGTATGCGGAACCGAGTGAGATGGCCAATCCTTCTATGTTTCTTCTCCACTAGGAGATTGAGGTGATGAATCCAATTATCAAAAGCCTCTTTCCCAGAAATAGAACATGAGTGCTCTGGTTCAGAGGGAACAGTGCGTAGTAGGGTCAGGAAGTATTTGTGGAGCCAAGTATTTTATCTGTAGCAGTATCTCCCTTGAGCAGCGACTTTCATTTCTCTGAGAACCCCCGATTCAGCACCCTTGGGTCTAACAGAAGGATTCTGAGTGGAATGAAACCAATGTCGTTCTTGATCCAATACCAGATAAAGTGCTCCCCAGAAGGGGACTCAATTAAAAAAAACTCACTTCTTAACAATGAATCCAGAAAGGTTCCAGGTTGGCAGAAATGTATCAACTCACAGGAAACAATTTGCCTTTTCCTTTCCGGTTGCAGCCTTTTGCTCTACCCTTAACAGCATGGGGCAGAGTCAGAGCAATGCGCCACAGACCCAGCAACAGCAGCAAAAAACCCTCCTATAGCATCTTAGTCCCGCTCTGGTCTGGCCTCCTGCACCCTGGCCAACCACAAACACAAGCAGCCTCAGAGCCTTTTCTACCCAGGAGCTGCCTTTAGGTTACATCACGACACCCATGTCTTACAGGCGTACTTTCCTTCTCTCCCTCACCCAGTCCAACCCCCAAACACAGGGGCCAGGAGAAGCACACTGGTTACTCACTTGCCGGGGGCTCCAGATAGCACGCAGGCCCCGAATCAGCTCCTACAGAGCAGGCTTTAAAAAAAAATGCTTAAGGATCATTTTAGCCCTAGAACCAGGGAGAAGGAAGGCTACTGGAATAGCCTGTATTTGATAGCACAGAGAAGAAATGTTGGAGATCCTACATGCAACAAGAGGCTTCCCGCTGCCATATCTCAAGGACTCCTTGCAAGGCATTGCACTCTTCAGTTCCTCCTGAACTCTGTTTCAGCAGTTGGTGCTCACTGTTCCCCCATTCCCAACACCACACTTCTTTAGAAATAAATGGAACATTTGCAAATTTGCCAAAGTCCTGCAATATAGTTATCTGTATTGGTTCTAGGCAGATGGTCTCTCACCCCAAAAAAGTTCCTTTCACTTTTGTTAAAAAGTAACATTACTTACACAAAATACACTTTCACATGGATTGCTTATTGAGAAGAGGAAATAAAGCATCAGGAGAAAAAAAACCCAACAGTGTTTATTGTCATAGACGCATCATAAGATCATGGGTTAGGAAAGGAACATGCTTCTCCGTTTACATGGACCGGATGCACAGAAAGATGTAAATTATAAGGATATAGATGACTAAAAGAAAAATCAGTGTTTCAAGCCAACTTTTCAGCTGGTATAAACCAGTGTGGCCCCACTGACTTCAATCAAGATAAGCCTGGTGCTACTGAAGCTCAGTTGCTTCATGGAGAAAGGATTATGGTTCAAAAAGCAAAGACAGAAGAGAGCTGCCAATGAAAGTCTTGGGAAAAAAAAAAAAAAGGGGCTACTGTCCAGTTGGTACGGACTGGTGCGGACTCACTGATGCCAGACAGTCAGCAGAATGCTACATGACTACAGAGAGTTATGAAAAAAGAATGGTCTCACCCTCCCTATTACTTCAAATAGCTAGTGTTAGAAAAGTTATGCCCAAGACTGGTTAGTGGCCCGTTCCCAGAGCCCCAGCTCTTTGGGTTGTATGTTTTATGCACACGAGGGGGTGGCTACAGCAGGCACAGTGAACATGGGCAGAGTCGTCACTTGCAGAGTTGAGCTCAGGCTTTCCTCTCCACACTGCATGTACAAGGAGATGGCTTCCTTCCACTTCCCTGCTAGCTTGGCCTATTTCCCCAACACGTACAGAGGTTTTGCAGCTGTTTCAAGGGGGTGCAGTGGGGAGGGGTTGCAGCTGAGGACCTCACAGAGAAGAAATGCAACAATAGACCACATAATTTTTTTTTTCCTGACGGAAAATGCNAGAGAATATGTATAAAAAAAAAAAAAAAGAAAGAAGCTGCCAATGAAAGTTTTGGGAAAAAAAAAAAAAAAGGGGCTACTGTCCAGTTGGTACGGACTGGTGCGGACTCACTGATGCCAGACAGTCAGCAGAATGCTACATGACTACAGAGAGTTATGAAAAAAGAATGGTCTCACCCTCCCTATTACTTCAAATAGCTAGTGTTAGAAAAGTTATGCCCAAGACTGGTTAGTGGCCCGTTCCCAGAGCCCCAGCTCTTTGGGTTGTATGTTTTATGCACACGAGGGGGTGGCTACAGCAGGCACAGTGAACATGGGCAGAGTCGTCACTTGCAGAGTTGAGCTCAGGCTTTCCTCTCCACACTGCATGTACAAGGAGATGGCTTCCTTCCACTTCCCTGCTAGCTTGGCCTATTTCCCCAACACGTACAGAGGTTTTGCAGCTGTTTCAAGGGGGTGCAGTGGGGAGGGGTTGCAGCTGAGGACCTCACAGAGAAGAAATGCAACAATAGACCACATAATTTTTTTTTTTCCTGACGGAAAATGCAGCCAGGGCCCTCTCCCTTTGGAGGGTACACAGCCCTCCAAGGCAGCTCTCCTTTACCTAAAGTTGTGTGAATTGAGCTGCAGTGAGTAGCTCAGCCCCACTGCTGCAGTTAGTGGCTTTACTGGCTTTCTTCTGGGATTCGGCTCTTCTCTGGGTCTCTGCTTCAGTTCCCAGGAGAGCTGGACCTGCTGCTGTATGGCCTAAGCCCTAGCCAGCAAATAGCTCTCGTTGTGCCACACAGACTCCTGCTCTGGGGTGGAGGGACCTCCAGTAGCCAAGCGCAGCAAGACGCTTGGAGGCTGAGCCAGGCCCGGACAACTTGAGCCCCAAGGTGGGGACTTGCTTTTTATCCTCGGCTCTCCCGATGCAGCACTGCTAGGAGGGGGGGCAAGGCTGCAGCTTTGCCAAGTGCCCGGGGCTGTTACTCTTCCACCGCCCCTGCGCACAGCTTCCCCTCGGCCAGAGGCAACACCGCTGCCAGGCGGGCCCCCAGCCGGGCCGGGGTCCGCAGGGAGAGGAGGACAGGCGAAGCAGAGGAGCGGAGCACGCCTGGCAGCAGGGACAGCTCCGCAAAGCGAAGGAGGAAGGGCCGGGTGCCCGGGAGCAGCGGCCGGGGCCCGGGGGTGGGGGCTTCTCCCCGAGCCCTGACGTAAAAACTAAGCGGGGCTGCCCGCTCCGGCTTCTTAAGGAGCGCGGCGGCGGCGGGCGCGGAGAGCCCTGCCCGGCCCGCCCTGCACGCCGGAGCGCCGAGGTAAGGGCTGCGGGCGGCGGGGCCGGGGACGCCGGAGCGGACGGGACGGGAGCGGGGTGCGGTGGGGTGGGCGGGCAGCCCGCGGCGGGGTGGCGGCGCCGCGCGGAACTCGCGGAGCTCCCCACGGACGCTCCTCTAGGCAGAGGCTTCGCAAATACCGCTCGCCGCCGAGGCGGG
>VYZW01013359.1:33598-43733 GCA_013401315.1 Balaeniceps rex
CAGAGGCATCTGAGAGAAGGCAGAAAGCTACCGTGCACTGCACCCTCCTCCCGCTGTGCTCCAAAGCGCCTCATAAATTCTCCCCACACAGTGATCTCTAGAGCAATCCTGAGGTGGTGGTGTACAGCTCTTTGTAAAGTACATCTTGATTTGTTAGAAAGAAAAACCTAATTTAAAATTACTAATGTACTGTGTGTACATAAGGACTCCTGGTTTTTGGACTATATTCATTATGTATTAAAAAACAAAACCAAAAACCTCTCTGACATTCATCTGAAGTGTGATCATACACACCTCTCTTTTCATTCAGCATCCTTTTACCATGGATGATACAGAACTAATGTGAAATGATCCTAAGTCAAAAATGAAGTTCTGCCAACAGGACAGAGCACTGAGGAGCACAATTATAGGTCTGGTTTTTTTCCATTTATGCATGTGCTGTTTTTACCAGTGACAAAATATTCAGTCAGTGTGACATAACAGGCCTCCTTTGAAATACCTGCCAAAAAGCTGCACAAAGTACATATGCAGTAGCATATAGTACAGTTTGCCATATTGCTCTTGAAGAATGCAAAGCTTGCTTTAATATTCAGAGTCTTTCTGTAGTTTTCTGAAATTTATGACCAAAAGAACCTTGTTTAGACCTCTTCTATTAAATTTCCTACCACTGTAGAAATGTCAGCATTTCCATTCCAGAGCCAACAGTCCAGCCCATATTCCATCTCTGACAGCAGTTAACAAAAGATGTGTTACATGAAGGTGCCCATTATCCAATGAAGACCAAATGTAGAAAACATACATTTATAATTTCTGACATTTAATAATTTTCTCAAGTTTTACAGTCTAAGACACAGGGTTTCTACAAATGTTCTTGTTAGTGATACAGATTTGATCCTCTAGCTAGTGTTAAATTTCCTTCTTTTTTAAATGAAAGTAAAAGCTCTGCACTTCTTTAAAAGCAGAATAGAATGAGAAATTACTGATTTTTCACTTTAACTGAAAGGCTAAACCCATGCAATAAAAGGAGGATGTTGTCAAATACATTGGCAACCATGCAGGGCTGAATTTAGCTATGCTATACCATATAGAGGGCTGAAGAGCTCAGTATTTACAGTTCTTACATATGCACAAAAAGCCCCAAACTCACCTCTCACTTGAGATCACCGAGAGATTTATCCAATTTATCCAATGCAAAATTCAGACAGGATTGACCATCACCAGAATTTAGACACACTATGAGAAGCGCCATAGCATCATTAATGACAGTAGATGGTTGGGTTTGCTCCTTCTGTCTCACTGGGAGGAGGAAGGAAAGCTCCAGCAAAACACTGGGATAAAGTATCTTCCCGGGACACTGGTTACGTGTCCAATGAGACAGCTATGGAATTAGTAACGTCATTCCAAGCTATGCTTTTCAGCTTTCTTCAGCGATGTCACATTCCTGTATGGAAACTACTTAGCTCATGATTTTTTAATAGCACTTGTAAAGGACTGGGCCTTTTTCTTTCCTCTAATAGTCCCCTGGTGTCATTCTGGAGAAGGAGAAGTTGTCAGTGTTTCTACCTTAATTAATTCTGTTCTTCTCTGGTGAACCTGACGATGCTGTTTCTGCCAGCCTGCTGGTGGTGAAAGGGGACGATCGTGCTCTCTTTCCTTTTTGTCATTACTCTTTTCTCCCAGTACTACCTCCCCCTTGGCCGAGTCCTGGCGCTAGACCCTTCTATCACTCGCTTTAGTTCATTAACCCAGCAGAGCCCTACTGGGTTAATGTTGTGGTCGTTGACTCTTCTTGACCATGTTAGGGAGTTACGCTGGTTGACAGAGAGGTCTGACAAAAAACAGTGCCGGAGCTAAGTAAGTAGCAGAGAGCAGGACAGGGAACAGGCATGTGAAATGACAACCTAAAATTTCTATTCTTTTAAGTTGCACTATAGCATAGTATGTCTTGAAAAGTAGGTGAGCAGCTCCGCGGTTTAAAGGGAGTGCGAATGAGGGAGCAAACCAAGCTGTCTGCAGGAGGTTTCTCACTGTGGTGAAGCTCTGCAAGCACTAGGTGGCCTGCTTTTAAAGGAAATGAGAAATCCCACCCATTTCAGTGTGCAAGAGAGGATTAAAAGTACGATCTACACAAGTTATGCTTCTGCTTTATAAATCATGATATTCTGTGATAAATCTAGGGAATATCAGTTTTTACTTATTGTGGTGCAGTGAAATCACAGAATATTATATACTCGCTTCTTAAATATTAGAGGCGATTTATCAGATAGTTTAGGTGCGGGAGCAAGTCAATAAATGAAAACTACCTGTGTGCAGGCTCTTGCTGCACCTCAGTTTAAACTTCTTTCATAGTGATGTAGTTGAATTACTTCATACTTGCTGTGACAGGATGCAATTACCACAGCTTAGCTGACGTGATATCGCTATGACATGATCATGAGTATGAGCCATTGGAGACTGTGTTTTCCACTCAACAGCCACGGCAGCCATTAAGAATTAAATCTGAAACAATATCATCTGTATTTTCAGAAATGCGTTTCCCCATCCTCATACTCCATCCAGTAAAAAAAACCTTCAACATCTCTGTAAAATGATAATCATGTGCTTGAAGGAAGAGACGCCACCAGTGTTGGTGTTGGATGCCCTCAAAGACAATGAGGGCCAAAGGAGAATGGAAGGTAAGAGATGCAGCTGCCCTGCAGAGTGTGGTGTTATCAACAGGCTTTTTGCTCCAGTTTTATTTTTGACTGTCAAAAGGGGAGGACAAGAGAAAAAGACGGGATCCAGAAAGAGAAACTGCATTTTAGTTGAGGTATTGAATGTCTTCTGGGAAAGTCCTGCTAGCAGTTGTAATTTGTGTATCTCTCAAAGAGAATGACTTCTATTCTAGGCCACTAAAAAGAGTCAATGCAAAAAGAAACACTTCAACTTATTAGAAAGGTCTTGAACCAGTAAATAAGAAAAATTCAGTTAATACTGAAAGCAAACCAAGCTTTGGTGAAATAGTAAGGGACTCGAACAAGAAATTGCAACATCATCGTTATACACACCTTATGCTCATTGATGCTTTAGGCGCCAGAATCACCCAGTGCCCAAAACTAAGGTGCAGCAGAATTCTAGCGTGGCACAGACCCTAAAATTCTCATTTTTCTCTGTTTAATGTGGGAGGTGAGAACCTGACGGCAGCAACAAGTCAGCCTGGCAGCCAGAATGGGAACATTAATGGGTTGGTAAAATGTCATGTAACATCCTTCCAGAACTGTGCTTCCTCCCAGGCAAAGCCCTTCTACCAACCCAAAGGTAGCTTGTTGGTCAGGCGAATCGCAAAGCAAGTAGGTCTACTGAGGATAGGAGTCCACTTTAAATTAAGGGAAAATATTTTTTCTTTCCACTTCCCCAGGGATTAGTCTAGATATCAGAAGCGTTCAAACTGGGTATTAGATTAACAGATGTAAAAGAACCATAAGGGTTTATGTTCCAGGCTTTTCTCCATTTAATCCAGCAAGGGAAAAAGTCTTTAATAAAATCCCAGATTGACCGGCCATCTAAGAAAACATAGCACATTGAATTGTGCTTTCAAAATATATACATTTTGAGAGGAGATTTATATTGAAAAAAATAAGCCATGACGTATTGTTGATCCTGCCAGCAAACGATATGGGTTAATAATTTAACTTCTATTTAAAAACTAGCACTTCATCAAACCTTAATTGAGTTTAGTCAGCCATTAGCTATGGTTCTTATTGACTGAGAAATAAATGGTGATTGATTGTCCTGACGTAATGAATTGTTATTGTATTTTTCAGGAATTTAGGCTCATTTGCCCAGGCTACTCTTTCCACAATGTTTTGAAGATTTAATTAGTATTCCTATCAATATTTTAAATAGGCTCGAGATTCTGGGAATTACATAGTAACCATTTTCATGGCTGAGTGGCTGCAGGGAGATGAAATTATATTGACAATTTTAATACTGAGGACATTTGATTTTTAAAGTACTATATAACTTCCTAATACAACTTTGGGAAGATTTTACTTTGAAACTGTAAAATTTATGCAGTTAATTTCTCGATGCTGTGGTGGAGCACGGCTGGCACAGGTATTATCTACTCCATCTCCCCTGGTTTAGCTGTCTAATTCCTTTATAAACTCTTTAAGGAACATATTTGATTTTTATTCATATATGAACTCATTCAATTATTTTCTTCTGATGAGATAAATAAGATAACAAATGACATGTGACTTTAACTGGCATCTGGAAAAACAATTTCAGATTTCAACTGGATTTTACGAGGCAATCGATGCTGTCTGATGCTCTCCCACCTCGTGATCTCAAGCGTCCCATGTGTACCAACACTTCCTTGGGTTTATGGCATGCGGACTACCTGAGAGAAAGGGCTCAAAACACGGTGGCGTGGAAGGCAGAGGCCCAGAAGAGAGGAAGCGAGAAAGACTGAATGACAGAGCAGAATCACGTAAAGCTCACCTCCTTAGAAAGTCAGTGCTTGAAGAAGGAAAACCTACCTCATAACACAGTGTTTTATTCATGCGCACGGGTTTTAATTTTAGGAAAGGGTTGCCTACACAAGTGCGGGTAAAGGCACCCTCCTCCAAACTGGCGCTCTGGCTCAGATGAGGAGTTGGCCCCAGAACCCAGCTGCTCCTCCCAGTGTCTGTAGAGGCTGGGAAAGGAGAAAGGATGGCCTGAAACCATTACCTACCAAGATCTTTGTGCAGGTATTCTGAAGTAACTTGTGAACCTATGATGCTTAAATAAGTGGCTTCCCTCACTCCAAACAAACTGTGTTTTGGAAGCAGCTCCATGGCATCTTCAAACACTCCTGCATTTTCTTCATTTTTATTCATCTGAAAAATAGCCCCCTAATGTTTCTGATTGACTAAATTCATGCTTTTAAGTAAAGTTAGCTGGAAAATAAATCAAGCGTAAATCAGAAACACATACTTTTATACCGCTTGCAGGGTCCTGCGTGAAATCTTGCTGACTTGACCTTCAGAGAACCGATGGCTTCAACAGTGGTTCGGAGAAGCTGTGCCCAGGAAGTCTCAGCAAAGCGGCGTTCCCTCAGGGTGAGGGAAAACACGCTGTTCATTGCAGATGATTGTTATTACCAGGGACAGTGTATTAGGGATTCAGAGGTATTAGATGTGCGATTTCTAATTAATGAACTGATTTACTCAGAGAATAGCGTGACTGCCAGGAGAACGTGTATCTGCTGTTACACTGACGTCGCTAGGCAGCAGACAGATTTTTTTTGGAATGAAATTGAAGAAAGGAAATTGCACTTGGCAATGTGTAATTGGGAAATGACGACAGGCACCTGAGAAGGGCTGAAAGCTTTGAGATATGGGAGAGGCAAATAACAGCTAAAGGGCAGAGTGGAGGAATGAGTTCAGAGGAGCAAGTGCAGGCACAGCTGTGCGCTGCTGTCAGGGAAAGGCAATGGAAACCAAAGCCCGAGCAGAAACCCTGCTGCCTCAACGAGGCACCTGCCACGTCCCAGGATGTCCTGTTTCACCACTGGGACATTTATCCATCTCTCCCTCTATAAAAAGAAAGATGCATTTCCGTGTAGATCCCCTCGGTTCTCAGGTAAAAGGGGAGGACTCGGGCCAGCTGCCGCTCTCACTCACCTCCTGTGCATTCGGCCGGGACAGAAGGTATTGCACCCGCCTTATGTTTTCTCATGCCTAACATACGTATTCGATCCATGACATCTTCCTGCCATTAGATGGCTGGGGACAATCAAGGCCATGGTTCTGTTGACATAGGGTATTTTATTTCCTAAAAGTATGCTTATAAATATGATCAGAACTGCAGTTATATAATTAGAAAATAGCCTGTAATAACTCCAGAGGAAACGGTACAAACATCTAGTTAAATACACAACCAGTTTGGGCTAACACCATACTCCCACAACTGCTTCCAGGACAGGGGCAAGATTTTAATCTAAACACAAACTTTAAGTAGCCTGAATGGCATAATTTAAAAATAATTTTCTTTCCCACTTCTACCATGCCCACTGTTCTAATATTCTAATATTCTATTATTCAGGTATTTGAATATTCTAATATTCCAATGTTAACATGAAATGAGGGAGCTGCTCATACTGCCATCGGTTTGATTTTTGCCCTTGTAGTTTGCCGCCCCATTCCAACTAAACCATTTAAATAATTCGCTACTTGATTTTGTGTTTTAGACATCTGTAAAGTTGATAAACTGTCTGGGCAAGAACTCTATTAGATTTGCTTCTAGGGATTTGCTTTGGGATTTCTAATTTAAACTCTTTCCTGCCTACCACCACCTTTTTTTTTCAGATTTTAATTAATTTAGTCATGGGACTTAAAAGTTAGCACAATTTCAAAGTCTTTATCATCAGCTATTCAGTGTCACTGGCATGAATGGATTGATTATACACCACGAGTACTAAAATACGTATTGTGGTATGAAGTTCACCCATTTTCCAAACTCTTCTTAAAATTATTAAAAACTTCCTTAAGTGCATCTCCCAAGTTAAGGCTTATAATGCAACCACTCCTTTTCACATTCTTTGACTTCTTATTCACACAAATCTAACATACAGGGAAGATGAACTACGGGAAGCCTACCTTTTGTTAAGTCTTATTGCTAGAAGCAATCCTGGAGAGTTCATGGTGTCAATATACCATCACATCCAGCCTTTCCATATACTGCAGTGCCATCCCCAGTGGTGTCCCCTGCTTTACCTCATTAACTATTTCTCCTAATGCGGTCTCTCATTTACGCCACAGCTTTGATTAGTACAACCAAGCATTTTGGTTTAGTTAAAGAAATTGAATGAAACACACCCAAAATTAAAGTACAAGCTTCAATCCTAGGAGATTTGTAAGCACCTGGAATTCATTGTGTGTTAAAACCACCAGCGCTGACCTTTAAGCATTCTGGGTTAGCCATAAAAATGCCTCTCCCACATACAATCACTTCGGGACAATAGGATCCCAACCACAAGATGACTGCCTTCATCAACCACAAGACCATTGCCTTCATCAACTGACTTAGGTTCCTGTACACTATACTTTTCCCTCTGTATATGCCATGGATTATAGTTACTTTCACATCACATCTTGTGTTAAGTACTAGCCTAGTAGCTCACTGACCTGCAACATGGTAGTTGATGACTGCCTGCAGAGTTGCCCCGTCTTCAGGTCCTGGCATGGAGTCAACTCAAATGAGTGTTTATCTGGGTTGGTGTTAGAGAGGTTCAGTACATACTACTAAGGAAAAATGTGTTTGTTTTATTGTCACTTAGCTTGGAAAAATGGGCACTACTGTATATTCTGTTTTAATGACTGTTGTTTCTATGGATGCAAATGTAAATCTATTTTTACATTTAATAGGCCGTATGCCAGCAAGATCTAGTGGAAGATCCCTGCAAATGTAAACACCTACACGCACAGTGACCTACTTACATGTGGGCTTGCACGTAGCCATATAAAGTATTTTTAAAAGCTGTATTCAAAGCCTGTAATTTAAAACCATTTTCGTGCAGTGTGTGGCAGACTGAATAGAAATGATGCTTGATAGTCATTCATCCAATTTTTATTTAGTTTTAACATACAGAGTTTTCTTTTCAATTACAAAGGCTTACACTGTGCCAAGGACTTGCCATTGTATTGATTTCAATGGGGAATTTTGGTTTGGACTTGATGACATTGGTAGCAGCCCACATTTTGAGTGGGTAACACCTAAAATTCAGTGTCATGATGTTCAAGGATTTCCATTGATCTCCAGACACAGAAAAAATTCAAGGACTTACATACATTGAATGCATTCTGTTTATTTGAGAAGGAAGATCTCATACGAGTGCCCGTTATGGAAGGCATCTCTTATCATGTACAATAAAATCAACCATTGCTTCCAGCAGAATACAAAAATACACATCTCAGTGACTTCCATACAATAAATATGTAATCATGCATCCAACAATAAAAAGGCACGGAAAACTGGTCACTTAGTAGTCATAAAAATTACTAACTATATTAACAAAGCCACCCAAATTATCTGTACAAGGAAATGTAACAATATATTCCAAAGGTGAAAACACATAAAACATCTTTAAAATAGTATATGCAATAAATACCTCAATTGTTTTTTATATATTAAAAATAAAACTGTGCCATTGTAAACAGTATGTAAACAAACAAAATTCACTGTTCCTTACCATTATTACAAGTAAATAAAGCCAAAAGTTACACCCCTGCTCTGTTAGATATACTTCATTGGCAAGTTTTGTCAGGCAGTTTAAAGTTTTACTCTTTTCTGCAGCAAACAGAGCCCGCTATGTGTGTAATTGTAAGTACTAGAGCAATCGCTAAGCTTCAAACCTGACTACCCAGAATGTAATAGGTCATCAAATAGTCAGAACTGAAACTAGGAAAAGCAATTTTTGCAGTGTTACGGACAAAAGTCATTTCTTTATACTACATATAATAGTGTCAGTAAAACTTAGCCGCTTGTATACCACTGCTCTCCTATAGGTCTGGGGCGGGGGGGGCTGTACAAAGGCGGTAGCATCCTTACTCCCACGGGCGGAGAAAGTGAGGCACACAAAGGTTAACTGAGTTGCCCCCAGTCTTGCACCAGCTCTGTGGCAGGAAACTAAAGGCGGAATCCAGACCTCCAGCCACTTCCTCCTCATTTCCTCACATATCCTCTACCCGTCCTGGCCTTTCAGACAAATAATGGCATGTCCTGAACTCCAGTGCTGATTATAATTACAGAAAGATAACAAACATGCAAAAGGAAAGTTGTCTGCTCACTTGGGTGCCCATCTGCTCCCACGAATAACCATGGAGGTTTGCCACTGACTGCAGCGGGAGCACAACAGGAGCTTTTTTCCCCCAAAATTTGTAATCGGAGCCACATTAGCAGACTAGTGAGCCCAGGCAGAGCCCTGCGTATCCTCCACGAGCCTACTGATTGCCTCGGCTGTTTATTGTTTTGAGGCCTGTTTCTATAGCCAACAAAATCCTGGAAAGTTCAACCAAGGTGCATACTTCCTTCCTTATTAGCAAGGGGAAGAGTAGGAATATGAATACGATCCTTTCTTAAACAAAATTATAGGAAAAGATTCGTGGGAGTGGTGGGCATTTGCACAGATGTCTTCAGAAAGAGCCTCACGGGGGAATATGGCTGGCTTGCTATTTCTTCAGCTTTTGATAATATTGGCATTAACTACCTCATTTTACAAATTCTACTGTATCCCTGGGATGACTATCTATGATGAACACAAACTTACCTGTTCTGGACACATACATTTCAAAGTGCATGATAGCTCTTGTTTGAAATGATATTTCTAGCCTTAGATGAAGAAATTAGGATGCATCTATTTAGCTGTTTCACAGCCTTATGTCTTTTTACAGGAAGAATATACATGGAGCATACACAATTAAAAGATACCCTGGAAAGGGATTTAGGAAGCACGGCATTACAGTATTTTTCCTCCCTGGTGCTGTTAAAGAACTGATTCTTCTCTCTCTAAACAAGTGATTTCTCTAATGTCAAGCAGTTGTCTGATTTGCCTTTCCACTCAATATTTTCATGATTTTATTTATCCGTGAATCATTCTACAGACTGGCTCTGGAGATACAGCCATGTCTTGATGAGAAGTTTAAAGCCACAAACTATATATTTTGGATCAGGTACTTCAAGTGTCTCGTTCCACATATGCAGAGCCAGGCAAGCTGTATGAAATCAGTAGGTATACAAAATAGATGGAACTACTTTTTATTGATGAATAAATAAATCTTCATTTTCACCTGCCACGCTGCATGCCCTCTTTGTGGAGAGAGGTATGAAAGGTGATCTGTTTTTAGAAGATTCCGTATTAAGTCCTACAAAAGTTATTTTAAAAGGTATTTTCCTAGACATATTGAAGGACCAGATCAATGAAAAATTCTGTACATTCTCTGAGGCATATATTCCCACCTGTGTTGTAGTTTGCAGGTTCTGTAGAAAAATCCAAATAGCAACTGCAGATTTCACATTGGGAAAAAATAAATACATTTCACTCATTTAAAAAAATTATCACAGTAGGAAAATAGCCAGTAAACAACAGATTCAGAGGGGTTTAATCTTGGCC
>VYZW01013360.1:24483-54127 GCA_013401315.1 Balaeniceps rex
GTTTATATTGCTAGTAGAGGGATTTGTTGGAAGAAGAACCCTTCAAACATTTCTGCATGAACCGCCTGGCACTTGGATACACAGTTCCTGGGTGTTCAGCCCCCAGCTACGTAAACCATTTCAGAAAAGTTTAAGATGTATGGCTATACCCCTGATTGCCAATGACATTTTTAAGGCAGGATTCATCTGACCAGGTGTCTGCTGTAAGGTGAAATTAATTATTCAACAAAAGATCCTTGCTTTCAGGTCTTACGTTCGACAGCCAGAGGATTTGAGTCATTATTAAGGATGTTGTGAAGGAAGGGTTTGTGTCTGGAGTATTGAGTATTGTGTGTGTTGGTGACGGGGTGTTATGCACATTGCCTTACTCAAAGCAGGTCCCACAGTCGGTGTATGCCTTTGATCTTATTACTTACCACAGGTGAAGAGGAGAGCTTGTTGTGCAATTTTTAGCACAAAGTTGTTTGTTTGGAAAATAATGATTAAATGGGGGGTGGGGGGTTGGTATGGGTTTTTTTTAAAGTGCTAGCTTTTAAGCGGTTTTTGTCAGAAAGGTTTCCTCAGATCCAGAAACTCAACCCAGAATATTGGAATCATTAACTTCTTAGGAAACCCTGATTCAATGGTTCTGATTAACATGCTGCCCTCAGCTTCCCTCAACCTTTCCTGTTGAAGCTGTTCTGTTCTGTATAAATATTAAAAACGTACTAGCCTAGAGTGACTGGTGTAAAAGAACTATCGGGGAAATAACTCAGACAGAGAATGTTTGGCCTGAGGCTGCTATCCGAACCATTGGGTCGTTGTATGCTTTTGGCAAACAAACTGACCTCGACCTCTGCCTCTCTGGTAGACAGTCACATCATATAAATTTAAATAACTGATTCAAGCGTTTGTCTTTGTAGAGTAATCTCTGTACGTCCCTGTACATCACACAAGAGAGAGGTTTCTTTGGAGAGTTGCTCCTACTTTTCATTATCCTCTGGACAAAACTCTATTGTAAGAAGATAAATGGAAAGACTAACTCTCCACTCCCATTTTTCCTTTTACTCTCCATGGAAAAATCTTAGTCTGCTGAGATTAGGAAACCTTATTTCCTTCCAAAATGTTTTCCTTAGCTGCAAACTCTATTTTCTACCTATGTCTGTTGACTGATCTTCCTTGATTATAGGGATTTTTTTCTTCTTTTTTTTTTTTTTAAATGACAGCATAATTATTATCCTAGCAGGTGACCTATTAAATACCAAAATGAAAGCACTCTATCATGAACCGACTTTAGCACTCCACTACACTGCAGGTCATCCAAAGATCACACACCAAATAATCATAAATATAATGCTGCATGCTCCACCTCCACACGGTCAGATGTGCATTTGCTTAGCTTCAGAAACCTCTATAAGTCATGACGTGTTCTTGATCCAAGCGTTTTAATTTAGCAGACTGTGATGGCCTTTTTGCATGTGCTATCCATGATGTATGATAATGAGTAAAGATTATTTCTCTTGGTTTAACATAAAAAATAAAAATTCAGAGCTAGAAAAGAAACTGCTGTGGGGGTAAACCTAACTCCAAGTGAGGGCCTTGTGACTGACTGCTGGTTTATGTGCGAGTTTATATCAAGCCATAAGGCATTGGAGGAAGAAGAGTAATATTATTTCTTACAGTTTTGCAATGCTTTGCGCTGGGTCAAGTTTACTTCCTTTTACAAATTTGTACATTCCATTCCAGGTTCTTTGAATGTGTTTGTTAAATGTCATTTCAACTGGACTATAGACATGTCCAGAATTAGGGAATTTTGCAATCACCGTCAGTGGGAATGAAAATGGTTTCTACCCTTTTCATTAGATGAAAACTGCAGACCTCTCTACTCACTTTATAGATACTTTTGGCTGGACCTTGCGTACTGCATGTCCAAATTCGTAAATGTTGGACACCTTAACTCAATATATACCACACTTTTTTTTTTTTTTTTTTTTTTGTAAGCTACTCTGATTTGATGCAACTGGTTAAATCTAGGCTAGAACAATTAATGTATCTTGCCTTCCACAGCAGACAAAGCTTCACTGGGCAGCAGAACATGTGAAAACAAGTTTTAGAGACTTTGGTTAGTTCCTTTTTATGTCATAAAATGCTGTGAAACAGTTAATGTTGGTTTATCCTGGGCTTTGTTTTGTTTTGTTTTCATCTCTGCAAAGCTGACTTTGGATCCTTCTACTTTTTATGTACATTTCTGTGTTTTCCTTCATCTGAGAAGTCTCCAGGCTTAAGCTCTTAAGATGCATCTCCTGGGCAAGTGTCTTCTGCCTGATATCTTTCCTAGGGAACTGAATCTGATTATTCAGTTCTCTGTTAGACTGCAGACAATTGAGACTTTCCTTATTTGAAGTTTACCTATTGTGAATAAAGCAAAAAGAGCTTTTTCTGTGCCCAGTAGCAGCCAGATTAATTTTCCAGAATAATTCCATTTGAGCGGAAGCTTGTAATGGGCCGGAACTCTGAATCAATCCTACTGCACCCTCTTCCTCAAGTCTAAGAGCTGCATGGCTTAAAACCCCCAGAAATCAGTGGTTCACTGTGTCTGAGGCACTTACTAACTCCACAGTTTATTCATTTTCATAGGTTGGGCATAAATTGTACAAAGTCATGAAGCAGACTTGCTCACAAAAGTAAACTTTGCCCTCACTAGTGTCATCGTAATCAGTAGATGGACTAATGGCATGGTGTATTGGGTTTATGTGGCAAAGTTTTGGTAGCTGATGGGGATGGGAGCAGGGGTGTCTTCTGTGAGAAGAAACCAGAAGCTGCCCCCATGTCAGACAGAGCCAGTTCCAGCTGGCTCCAAGATGGACCCACTGCTGGCCAAAGCTGAGCCCATCAGTGACGTTGGTAGTACCTCTGTGATAACATATTTAAGAAAGGGTAAAAAACTTTGTGCATCAGCTGTGAGAAAGAAGAGTGAGAAAATGTGAGAGAAACAAATATGCAGGCACTGAGGTCAGTGAAGAAGGAAGAGAAGAGGTGCTCCAGTTGCCAGAGCAGAGATTCCCATTCAGCCTGTGGTGAAGACCATGGTGACACAGATTGTCCCACTGCAGCCCCTGGATGACCCGCGCTGGAGCAGGTGGCTGTGCGCTGAAGGAAGGTGTTTTTAGATTTGTTCTTATTTCTCATTCTACTCTGTTTAATTGGTAATAAATTAAATTAATTTCCCCAAGTAGAGTCTGGTTTGGCCGTGATGGTAATTGGTAAGTGATTTCCCTGTCCTTAACTTGACCCATGAGCTTTTTGTTTTATTTTTCTCTCTCTGTCCCGTTGAGGAAGGGGAGTGATAGAGCAGCTTGGTGGGCAGCTGGTGGCCAGCCAAGGTCAATTCACCACACACGGTTTGGACAAGATTTGAACATGTAGCTTCAGTGTAGTAGTGCCTGGATTTACAGTAGTGCTAAGCCCTCAGAAAAGCCAGAATTGTGCTGAAATCTGATGTTAATGCTACTAAGTCATGTTTTCCAGGCATCTCTTGAATACAAAGTAGAGGACTCTTATCTTGATATATCACCTCTAGGTCCTAAGTCCCATTTTACCTCTTTCTTCCTCATAAAACATGGGTGCATCAGAGAGCTAATTTTCTTTTTAGGCCATAGATCGACTGTGGAAGTTCTCATCTCGTTTATGTAGTTGATTTACTTTTTCCTTACTGAAAATGTAAGTGACTGCCTTCATTTCTAAAGAAAGTCTGTATCAATCATCAGATTCTCTTGCCACTTCCTGAGCTAATCTTCTGCGTTTGGGCTGCTGAGGTGCCGCTGCTTAATGATAGATCCTGAAGGCTCCTTGTTCTGCACTTCTGACTTCTCAGTGAGGAGACTAAATACCAGCAGCTTTGGACTGTACATGTGTATTTTCCTCAGCTCTCCCCAAGCGACTTCTGAACACCACTGACAGTTTTCTCATCTCCTGGATTAGCAGAGTAGTTATAATAATTAATCCTATTTAAGCCTTGGCCTTTTTTTTTTAAAGTCTTCCACTCTCTTCCCAGTCATCTACCCAGCAAACAGGGATCTTCTCTTTCTCCATTCCTCCTTCCCTCCCTCTCTAATATTTTCTATCTATACTACACTTTTCCTTTCAAGCAAAATTAAGACAACAAAGAATAAAAAAGATATTCCTTATCGAAATAATATTTTTTTATTGTCAGATAAATATGAAGGAAGATGCTTTTGTGGTCAAAAAACTAGTAGAGAGAAAGCTACAGAATAAGAAAATGTGCTACTACTTTCTCAAGTTCTCTTCAGCCCATAACCTACACTCACAGGGAATATATATATCACAGTAGATTAATGATATGTTCAAAATAGGATCATATCTACTGCAGACTTGGGAGAACTAGTGGGATGAAACAGACTCATGAGCTGTGTGTGACTGGCTTCCCTCAGGGGCATCTGAATTCCCCTCTGGGTCTGCTAAATTCCTTTTCTCTGTGAGGAAGTTCAAGGGGTTGTTTTGGATGTTACAAGGTCTGTATCTGAACGTCACACTGACTCATGCTTTCAGGTGATCTCAACAGCCATAAGAGCTGGACACTGAAAAATATCTACAGATCTTACATCTACAATAAAATAAAACGTTCCTTGCAGAACTGAAAATTGAATGGTCACTTACATTTCAGGAGCTTTATGCCTTACCCTGTACCGTACACCTCTTCTGTATCCACTGTTGTCAGGCTGTTTTAATGTCTTTGTAATATTGTGCATCACATGCCTGCTGTGTTATAATCAAGTTGAGTCAATGACATACTGGGGGTTATTAATAAACCGTACTCACAGTAATCTTATTTTCATCTGGATAGCAGTTGCTCTGCAGATAAATTGACTTCTAAGTAATCAGATTGATTAATCATATGACTTCCCATTAATAAGGCACTGGTGTTTGATAAGAAGTGTTCTTCCATCTAGCATTGATGTAGCTATCCCAAAAGACATAAAGTTTATGCCTGGCATAGTACAAGAATTAGGAGTGTCTTTCAAATAAAATTGCGTTGATGATAAGAGTTCTTTTCCACAGTTTGATAATATTTTCATCTTTTCAGCAACATATGAAAAACCTAGGCTGTTTCAGTCTAACACCAAAACATTACTCAAACACGTTTTTATGTAACACTGGAGTCATCTGTGGTTTATTCTTCTTTTCTTCTGTATAGTTATGGCTCTTTGGCCATGATACTTCACTTTTTCAGCTCTTGAAAAAGGAATGTTGTGCATCAGGGAATAGCCCATGTAGGATCCATTGTGGGAATTGTAGTATGCCCTAAAATCCCAGTTCAGCTGAGAGAAGAGGAATACATAGCTACAAACTTCATTCTTTTTCAGACACAGGAACCTTAATGTAGAGATTCCTGTTATCCTTTTTTTGCATTTATTGGCACAGCAGCCATCTTTTTAACTTGATTCCATTGTTCCTTTTTCTTTCAGGGCATCTGTTGTGTCCTGACCCCAAAACCATATTGTATGAGAAAGACACAGAGAGAGGGCGAGAGGGAGGGAGGGAATGGGGAAGGCTGAGGGAGAGGGGTATGGGTGAGGGAAGGGAAGGGAAGGGAAGGGAAGGGAAGGGAGGAAAAAAAAGGTGTTAGCTTTACAAAAGAACTAAAACTTTGCAAAAGACTGACACTCCACTGTTTCCTTTTAAAGGAAAGACAATGTGTATTTTTCTTTTTTTTTCCCTTTGAAACTAGCAGAGGTTCTCTGTCTCCTACTAGAAAGAAATGGACCTGATGTGTCTAGAAGGCTGTGAAGTTGCCAAGCCTTTTTCTAATTTCTTTTTTTTTCTTTTTCTTAACTGTGTACCAAGGGAAAAGTTTTACAAACAATGCCTGATTATTTATAAACTTAAGGCATAGTTAAGATTCTGATTTTACCAATTTGGAACATGAGTATGTAAGATAGCTGGCATATATATTTTAAAACCCCTCAGTATTTAAAATGCTTTTACTTATAATTACTCCATATAACTAATCCAGACTGCAGAATTATAGTTTACATCAGAATTTCATCCTGAATTGTTCATTTTGCATGGGAATGGCTTTATTTTTGCTCTCAGACTTCTCTGTTTTGGTGTGAGTGTTGCATGGAAAGCACATCTTTCATACATTAGCATGTGTCTGTAATGGTTGGTTTTAAAGGAACAGGATTCTTTCAGTGTCTTCCTTATGCAAATGGTGAATAGTTGTGATTGGGACTCCAGCAGATGTCCAATGCATAATTATTCTGAAATAGTAAGAGGGCTGATATACTGTTCTTTATAAGGTATAATGACAAGTATCTTTAATCAATGTGTTCAGGGCACCATTTGTGATAATTACTGATGAAGTCTTTAATCTCCAGTTGCCTGAAGATAAATGGCTGATCTTTAGAAAGAACTAAATGATTTCCTAGCTGTAGTATTGTTGTGGTTTAACCTGGCAGGCAGCTAAACACCACACAGCCGTTCGCTCACTCCTCCCCAGTGGAGATGGGGGAGAGAATCAGAAAAAAGGTAAAACTTGTGGGTTGAGATAAAGACAATTTAATAGGACAGAAAAGGAAGGGAAAATAATAATAATGATAAAAGAATATACAAAACAAGTGATGCACAATGCAATTGCTCACCACCCACTGACCAATGCCCAGCCAGTTCCTGAGCAGCGTCCCTCTTCCCCCAGCCAACCCCCCTGGTTTTGTTCAGCATGACGTCATATGGTATGGAATAGCCCTTTGGCCAGTTTGGGTCAGATGTCCTGGCTGTGCCCCCTCCCAGCTTCTTGTGCACCTGGCAGAGCATGGGAAGCTGAAAAAGAAAGTCCTTGACTAGTCTAAGCATGAGGATGGATACTTAGCAACAACCAAAACATCAGTGTGTTATCAGCATTATTCTCAAACTAAATCCAAAACACAGCACTATGCCAGCTACTAGGAAGAAAATTAACTCTATCCCAGACAAAACCAGGACAAGCAGAAAACATGGTAACTAATAAAGGGACAATACTTTAATCATTGGGATATTTCTTTTCTGTGGCTCTTACTTTTTGATCTGGCATATGCAGGGTACATCAAGGCAATGATCTGCATTATGATAGCATTCAAAACTGAGATTAATTTGGGATTAGGCCTAAAACATGATGTTGAAAAAGGTTTGCAATCTTTTCACTGTGGGTGTTCAATGAAAATGTCATGAAATCATCTGGAGATTCTTGTGAGACTCCAGACAGGAGGGTGACGGAATCTCCTTCCAGAGCAAATCCTCAGGAATTGCTCATATTGGACTGATAATTGGTTCCTTTTGAAAATCAATAGAATTTGTATAGGAAGTTCCACTTTTCATATCTTTTTTTGTTTGCTATTTTTCTGCAATGCTTACATATTGGAGAGAATCAGACTGCTGCATTCTCTTTGCAAATCCCCCTTTTTCTCTGCATACCATTGTGAAAAAGTCAATCACACCTAGACTTGTATAACTGAAAAGAAGGTTTTTGTGGCTAATTTAGAGTAGTTGTGACTAGAGTGGTAAAAGGCAGACTGAGCATGAAGAATTTTTTTTTTTTTTTTCACAGCTACTATTTACAGGTATATACTGAAGAACTTACTTGGCTCCCATCACCATAATTTCTCACTTTGGGGCTGAAATCCACTGATGTGGTTTGTACAGTCATTCACTTGTCCAACATTCTTTCAATTAAAGTTTTATCTTTCTACAGATTTCAGCATTGATTTTTGAGGAAGTTTATAGGAGGGGGCTTGGGACAGATGTTTCTTTCTTTCTTCCCTGAAATGGACTGCACAAGCAGCAAGAACAGCCTTTCTACTCTTCACTTTAGGAAGTGGACTTGGCTGCTATCTACCTTTTGATAGAGTGCTCTATGATTCAGTTTTTCTTTCTTCTCAGTATTTATTTTCCCAGTGGTACTTTGTTGAAAAATTATCTTCATATGCCCTAAAGAACACTACAATAATTCCCACTGACTGATGATGAGAGAGTTCTTGAAAGGAGACCTAATCAACTCTCATAGCTTCCGAGTTGACGGCCTTTCCAACAGGAGCACAGATGCCAACAACAGCACAGTCGAGATCCATCATCTGGAAGCTAACCCTTTGCTATTGGCAAGTGTCCCAGACAGCAGCTCTGGGACTGGGGAATGAGAAAAGAGATTCCCTCTTTTTCCAACCACTTTGTCTTGTTTTGTGGAAACAAATCTTCAAGTGACAGCAAAAGCCTGTACCTGTTTAAAGCCATCGTGTCAGTCATAATGACCCAAGAATCAGCTTCACAGCTAATATGAATTGCAAGTTTTGGTGCAGTGCTGGGGAGAAACACTTAGAAGCACAGTCCCCACGACAACAGTTTGTACACAAACGACTGCCCCTGCTCCACTCTAATGATCTCACGAGTTCTCCAAGGATCAGACAAGTTTCACCAGTCTGACAAACAGAAAAAAATGGGCTAAGAGAATAGACATGGTTCAGCGTGTTATGATTCTCAAAAGTATTGCCAGACACAGGTGAATAACATTAGACAAAAGTTTAGCCAATATAGATAAAGCATTTTTTGAAGCTTCATGGCAAGATAGGAATAATTTTAGAAGCTCCTCAGTACAAGAATAACTTCTTCTGAAGTTGATTTGACTTACTCACATGTTCAGAGTCTATACTGGAGTGTTTTGATGAGTGGCAAAAAAGAAAATTTTTGGGCAGAATTGGGTAATGCTTCAAGGAAACTCTTTGCATAACCAAGAAAGGTGTCTGAGTATTCAGGCAGTTAGATATATGAGTATTTGTGTGAGAATCTGGGTCCAAAGATTTATTTAAGGTAAGCTAGACACAGTCGTATGCATATGAGCTTACACTACTTCTTTGACTGGCATAAACCTTGAGAAATCAAGCTTCCAGTCAGTCTGGTTTTACAACAGTATTTGCCTCTGCTGTTCCCAGCTTCATGGTATAGTATTTGAATAGGGTCTGGTGCATTGATGCTGTCCGTGCATTCAGTCACTATATTATCCCAGGATAACTGGGTGTGTCATGAAGTGTGAAGGAGCTGCAGTATCATTCATCTGTAGCCTCTGGTAGTAAGTAAGATAAGTCAGATAAGTAAGTAAGTCAGATAAGGCCAACAGCCTATTCCCATTGCTTTTCCTCCTTGTCATGTTCATAGAATCATAGAATGGTTTGCATTTGAAGGGACCTTTAAAGGTCATCTAGTCCAACCCTCCTGCAATGAGCAGGGACATCTTCAACTAGAGCAGGTTGCTCACAGCCCCATCCAACCTGACCTTGAATGTTTCCAGGGATGGGGCATCTACCACCTCTCTGGGCAACCTGTTCCAGTGTTTCACCACCTTCATTGTGAAAAATGTCTTCCTTATATCTAGTCTGAATCTACCCTCTTTTAGTTTAAAACCATTACCCCTTGTCCTATCGCTACAGTCCTATTAAAAAGTCTGTCCCCACTTTTCTTGTAAGCCCCATTTAAGTATCGAAAGGCTGCAATAAGGTCTCCCGAGATGTTCCCAAACTCTTTCCATGTGCAAGAGGAAGCCATAAAGCCAGTTGAAGGCACTATATGTCTGCTCTTTGATGACCCAAACCAAAAGTCATTGTCATCTCACAGGTTTTTGTTAGGTCTTGAAGCAATCTACATCTCGGTTGGAATTAGGTCTACCTGGCATTGGTAGATAGAGTTGGCTGATGAGAAGCAAGGGTGAAAGACTGAACAGGACAGAGGGGTACCTCCAAAGCAGTGTTAAGTCATGTTCCTGGGGGTGGTAAAGCACTCTTTCTGCTCTGTGTGTTGTGTTTCTTTTGTAAAAAAATACAGTTTGACTCTCTAGAGCTGTCAGTCAAATCCTCTTTCTCCTCTACTGAACTCGCTATAAGTATTTTATTTAAAACCATAAAATGATGGCCTGCAGAATAAATGGTAAACTACTCATGGCTCATGAAATTTGATTGTCTTTGAGTGTAAATTACTTGAGGGCTGGTATATGTACTATGCATAATACAGGAGGTATCTACTGGGCTAGAAAAATGAACCTGTGAAAATGTAATACTTATGCAAATTTATACAGCTCCAGCTATTCAAAAGTTCCCCATTTTGTTGCAGTAAATTATAGCAAATTAATATAATTGCCTTAAAGTAACATACCCAGGAAAGTTTCTGATTAGCCATTACTTCTGTTTCAGTGTTAAAATAGAAACTGTGGATTTCTGAAGTGATAAAAAGGACTGTATATTGTTTTGTAATTCGCTTTGCAATTTGATGTATGTTTGCATACATGTCAAAGAGCTATAAATGATTCATTGCCTGAGAGTGACATAAGTGAAGACTTCAGGAATGCAGCATAATGACAACATTAGACATTGAGCTGTTTCCTGGAGGCAAAAGGCATAGAAGCCACATCCCCCCACATCAAAGAAAACAGACCAGCGTTACAGCACCTAGCCCAAAGTGGAGCATTTCTTGCACAGACTGATTATTTGCAAGAGGGAAGGTGCCTGTAACCAGGGTTGTAAATGACTATTTTGGGGTGTGATTGGTTGAAATAAAGTAATACTCCAGAGAAAACAGTCTTTGAAACATTGCTAAGAGAAAAATCCAATGGATCTCATTTGGTCACTTTGAAAACTTGAATTATCTGAATGATGGAACTCTCTGAGCCACAGAATTATCTTCAGCAAAATAACTGGGAAAGGAATGGGAATTTATTTGTCCTACTTGGTTTTACAACAAACCTTGGAGAAGGATCTTGCAGGAGATCTTCTGTTGATTATTTTTCACAATACAGTCATGGACAAAATTCAGGTAACTTGAAAAATAGCGTATTTAGAACCAATAAAAGGATTGGGTTTTTCTCCATTTTTATAGACCATAGGATAGCTGGTATAATACATTGCTGGAAGGTGCTTCTGTGAACTTTGTAGGGTTTGCCACAATTGTGCAAAATGACAGCACTGACAATTCCTACAGTCCTTGTTCAGAAAGGATGGGAACTGTGAGGGCTGTAGCATAAATCAAGATTTGGGCAATTTGAGGAAGACTTTGCTGGAAGGCATGCAATTTCTGAAGTTGTCAGGGCTTAGGTTTGGATTTTCTTTTCTTTGTTTACCTCTGTCTCCTCAGTGAGTATATGATACTTAACTATGATCGGTTGCAAACGCAAGACTTGTTGGACTTCTGTTCTGATCCAGTTTGACAGAGCTTATACAAATCAGCGTATTTTGCTCACATCTTTGGGGAAAAATGAGAAGTCAATCGTGAACGAAGTAGAAAGAGGGAGATATGCAGGAACATTTGCAAATAATAATAAAAAATAATAGTGCTATCAATAGAGACATGATTTCTTCCCACCTGTGTATGACTCATAAGAACCTACTGGGTAACACTGTGGCTGTGTAACAGACTAAAAGAAACAATAAAATAAAAAATCTGCCTTAGTAACGAAATGTCAAACTGCTTAAAAAAATGAACCCATAAAGGTTGAAGTAATTTGTCACTGCCAAAAGACAACTAAATATTTCCTCTTTAGCCATTGTTTGACAGTGTTACTAATGTTTAAATTCACCAAGCTGAGGAAGAGATCAGAAATAGTGTTATGATTGTTCTAATTTTTATCTCCATTTGTGAAGACAAAGCTAATTAACCAGCAAACAGGAGCTGGTCTGATTATAGAGATCTCCACACTGAAGTCTGGTCAAAGCTCTCAAATAAATAGATTTGGGTGGGCATGGTTAGCACCACATCCCTTCTCTCCTGTGAGACTTTTTGTGATCAAGAACTAAAATGACCCACTGGGAAGCTATTTTCAGATACTACCTATTGTAAAAGTCATTTCAGAAGCCAAGCCAGTGGGAGTAGAACGACAGGATTCAAAGTGATCTTGGCCACCTGCAGAAGTAGTCTGAAAAGCAAACGGTGCAATTCATAAACATCCTGTTCATAGGCAGTGTCGTGGTTTAGCCCCAGTCGGCAACTAAGCACCACGCAGCCGCTCGCTCCCCCTCCCCCTCCCCGGTGGGATGGGGGAGAGAATCGGAAGGGCAAGAGTAAGAAAACCCACGGGTTGAGATAAGAACAGTTTAATAATTGAAATAAAATAATAATAATAGTAATAATAATAATAATGATAATAATAATAATAATAATAATTGTAATGAAAAGGAGAACGAGAGAGACAAACAAAACCCAGGGAAAAGAAAACAAGTGATGCAACCGCTCACCACCCGCCGACCGACACCCAGCCAGTCCCCGAGCAGCGATCGCTGCCCCCCGGCTAACTCCCCTCGGTTTATATACTGAGCATGACGTCATATGGTATGGAATAGCCCTTTGGTCAATTTGGATCAACTATCTTGGGCTGTGCCCCCTCCCAACTTCTTGTGCAGCTGGCAGAGCATGGGAAGCTGAAAAAGAAAGTCCTTGACTAGTCTAAGCATTACTTAGCAACAACTAAAACATCAGTGTGTTATCAGCATTCTTCTCCTACTAAATCCAAAACACAGCACTATGCCAGCTACTAGGAAGAAGAGTAACTCTAACTCAGCTGAAACCAGGACAGGCAGGAATGACAATATATCACAAATCCCAAGAGGTGCATGTCCCTATACCCTTTCTATTAAAATAATTTACAAGCAGTCTTAGTTTCTTGATGTCACCGTGCCACATTGCAAGACAGTAGATATGTATTCCCCACAGCTAATACGAGTGGGTCTTGACTAGACCAAAGGCTCAGGCCATGAGATTGATAGGGAATATAGACAAATGTTGTAATGCACAGCGATACTGTTTTGTTTTTCTTTGTTTTTCTTTTTTTTTTTGTCCAACCTCTGAATTCTAGGTTCCCCAAGAAAAGGAAATAGCTCTTATTTTATATTGCATGATGCTTGAATAATGGTCCTCAGGTTTTGCTTGTGTCAGCATCAAACTCCAAAAGGTCTTTTCTGCAAAATGTGAACTGGAAATGAGGAAATTCATCACCTCATTTAAATGGGACTTGCTTTTTGATAATCTTTTTAGTAACCTTTCTGCACTTTTGTCCTGCCTCGTTCTTTATATATTCATTTCTTTGAACAGGAAAATCCCTGTCTTTGCCTTTGAATTTTCCTTCCGCACAAATGTCACACACACTCATCTCAATGATATCTGAGGAGCAAATTCTATTTCTACTTGTAAGTCCTGCACCAGTTATGAAAGAAATACAGGAACAGAATACTACTTCTTGGAGTAACCAGCAATCCATCTCCTCCCATTTCTTACTACACATCTTCCAAAGTAAGACTCCAGTCTTATGTCTCCATCTAATTTCTCCTTCCCCATAGATCAGGATCCGTGTCCGCTTTGTCACCAAATTCCTCACTTGCTAGCTGTGGGCTCTTTTTGCCTCTGCTCAGTTTATACGTAATGCTGATACATAGTCAATAGGCTGCACTGATGAGTTCACCTTTCAATTCAAACACATTTCTCTAACTCAAGTTACTGCTATGTATAACTTGGGCATGATTCGTGTACCACCAGGGTCATAAGTACCAGAACTTCCTGGCTGATATCTTTTACTCAACCTCCAGATTTGGAACAGATTCTTCAAAATAAACCATTTTTTCAGGCTGCCATAACATTAAAAATCCATCCTTTATCTTCTGACAGGTTGGTGCTCCAGTGTTTGCAGTAATTAACTTTTCCTCCATATATGGACATATTTGTAGTCCATATAAAAAAAAATATATTTTAAGATGGTAGCAGGATGCAAAGTGGTTGGACTTTTTAGGCTTAAAATGGCAGCTTTGTGTGCTGCTGCCTCAAGGTCTTCACAAAACTCAAGCACAGTTTGTTGGGAAATTTCACTAAGCCCAAGCTAAATTTTTATTGTCACGATCTGCTGCATAAACAAAGCGAGCTTGGTCGCTATAGGTAGAATTCTTTAATGAGACTGCTGAGTTGATCCTGCGCTTAGCAGCAGGATATCAGTCAGAATCCTCTTCTGATTCCAGTGATAATACTTCACCTTAAAAATAGGACTGATCAAATGTTTGATCACTGTGACACTGAATTTTAAGGCAATTTCTGTGAACATTCTGGAAGTGCAAAAAAGGAACCAAATTTCAGAAAGCCCAAACAGGGTAGCAGTGGGAGAATTGCAGTGCGACTTGGCTTGTTTCTCAAAACTTAATGACGTGCAGAGGATGCAGTGTCAGCCTAGTTTTCCTCTTATATGTTGTAGGCCATTGGTATGCCATTTTCCTAACAAGCGGGAGAGCCCAAATACTGTGGTCAGAGATAGGAAGGGGTGATGCGACTGCTGAGTTCAGTCCACCACCTTTGTGGGAAACTGTGAAATAGGCATGTAGTAGGTTGGAATATATTTTCCATACAAACATCCTCTCTGCATCCTACTGTTTACTGTTCCCCAGCTTAAAAATTTGCTATGGCATCCTGTGCTGCGTTACATGATTCAGCACATGGCAATTTATCTAGCTTCACAATGTACAGATGAGTTTAAGGTATGTTTTAACTTGTATCTGTAGTGCATTAAGAGGGTGTGCCAGATCTGCTATGGTGCTTAAGTGACAAGTCTTGAAATGTGAAGCCACAATAATTAGATAACTTGCAATCACTATTAAAAATGTCTTAAGAAAAAAAAAGAAGGGTGTTTCACTTCACTCTGAACAAGGAAATACTTTCTTCCTAAGTTGACCTAACACATTCTTGTTTTTCCCAGTTTGGGCATCGAACTGTAAAATCAATTATTCGTGTAGCTCTAGTCATACGTAGATATACGTATCATACGGATCATACATAGATCCAAGCCTGAAGTCACTTTCTCTCCGGCAGTGACTGGCAGTATTTAATAGAGCCTGGCATTTCTAAATAGGAAGATGTGGTCCTCGCTGTTGCTTTTATTAAATAAAGAGCATTTCAGAGAGACAATTTGCTCTGGGTCTGTGCATCAGAAAGCAAAGCTGAGCTAAGTAGTTCGGTGCACGCAGTATGATAGAAGTTCGCTGTGTTTAATAGCACATTGTGCCAAACACTATGAAAGAAATGGCATCTGCAAGAGAACTGTGTCTTCAGTTGGCTCTTGTATAAGCCATGGCCATACCCTCCTGCAGGGAACACTGTGAGAACAACACATGATGGGACCTTCACTTCCCTACACAACTCTTCACTTCCATCTCAGGTCCCTCCAGTTCCTGCTTTTTCTCTAAGTTAGGGGATTTCCAAGCTCACACTAGACCCAGACAAATACATGCTCTGGGACTGGTTGTCAGGTCCTTGGAGCCAGCAGTTACCGCTGGGTGAAGAATCAAAATCATTATGTCTGAAACTTTCGTACTGTTTGAGGGAAGAAAATACCTATTCAAATTCAGATGCCCTGCAGTTCTCTCTGCCTGCATCTGAAAAGAGTTGCTCAGATGATCTTTCTGAGCATTAGTTTTCTCAAATGTAAAACACAGAAAATGGTACTGACTTATTTATGGTGCTCTTCAGATTTTATAAATGACAAACGCTATATAAAAACAGAGCCTGTTAATCTTTGTGTGTTGTTTTTATTGCCATTGATATTTCGGTATTTCCAGGCTGACATAAATATAACCCCTCAATTAAATCCTGATTCTTGCTCCAAAAGCTGGAGAATTAAAAAAAAAAAATTAAATTAGAAGCTCTGTTACCTCTAAGCCCTAAAACCTTACAGTTCACTAGGAAAGGACAGTTCAAAACTGTATGAATTATTTTCTTTTTTTTTTTTTAGTAAGCACTGGGGTGGAACTTCTCTGCCCATCTCTGAATTGTCTGCATCCAAGCTTCTAGTTTAATTTTCCTTCATACATAGTCTGTGGAAAGCAAAGAGCATTTCTAGGGAATAGTGCATTATAATATCAACATTTGAAGTAGAGGGGATGAATTGTGCTCCAAAATTGCCAGTTTCTTTCTATGTGCTATGAAGGGAGTCCAGGGTGATAAGCTGAGCTGGACATGTTTACAGTCCAAATGTAAAAGTTCTGCTAGATACTAATCTCACCATTCCTATGTGAGCAAACTGGGATACGTGTTAGAGCTTTGATCATTGCCCCCTATATAATTAATTGCAAACTTTTAAAAACAAAACTATTAGGATGCTATAAAATCCTGGGAAGAATGTATTTATTTATTTATTCATTTATTTAGCATCAGGCAGTACATAGCATTGATGCAAAGAGCAAAATTCCTCCACCAGTAGCTAACCTGCATGTTTACGTTTCCATAGAATAAAGCCATCTACACCCCAGCCAGAGCAGCAGCTGAACGTATCCTCCCCTGTTGCTATGTATAAAAGTTGAATCCAAACATTTTTGGTATTTTCTGTTGTCCTGAATGCCAATTCTAATGGCACAATTGCATCACGCCACTGAACAGGATCTCCTTCTGTATGTGTGAGTGTGTACAGACAGGTGGGAGAGACAAAAAAATGTTAACTAGTGTCCTTTTAAAACTTGACTGGTTTTATGCTTGCTGCCTGCGGCGATGTGTAACAACAAGGCAGTTCTTCAGCTCAGGGGTCCTTGTTTGATCACAGCAAAGGAGTGGATTTGCTTTCCTTATCTGTGAGTAAGCAGCATGGACTCTCTTTAATCAGAAAGGACAATATACTAAGGCCTTTTTTTATGTCACCACTGTGTTATTTTGTTTAGGAGGTCAGAATTTATACCATATGTGTGTGTATTTATAAATATTAAATTTAAAATTATATATAAAGACCAGCTTTTATATATATATATATATGTCTCTCTCTTTCTTTCTCTCTCTGCATGTAAGCTGGCCCTTTTTTTGCATAAATAATTATTTTCAAACAGTTTGAAAATCAACCACTGTTTTTTCCCCTAAAATAATTATTCAGTATTGCTGTATCATTTCTTAGCCAAAGGATACTTCAGTGTGCTTTGTGAATGTTCCCTACACAGACTCTTAATAATAACAAGATGAAGATATGGACTAATATGTCACCTTCATACATATATCCAACAGAGGGAAAGGAAAGCATATGACTTTTCTTGTGCCAGATGATTCAGTGCTCATGTTGGAAGAAGTATGCCTCCTGTCAGACACCTGCTCTAACTTTCATGAGACGTCTTCCCCAGTGCTTAATTTACTGCTAAAGAAATGTTTTTATGGTTTTAATTTTCTCTATGGTGATGTATAACCCTAGAGATCAGGTGGAGGAAATGGAATTTTTTCCCTTCTTATTCATCTTCATCAGAATTGTTTAAAGACTTCTACAGAATACCCTATGTGTGCTTTTACCTGAAGAGCCATCATGATTGTAGACACTTGTGATGATACATAGGATGTAACATGACCTCCAGACACTAGGTTCGGTTTTCACAGTGATGTGGGAAATAGATTTCAGACAAGCTGAGGAGATTTCAGAATTTGGCTTCATTTCTATTGAACAGAAATTAAAAAAATTGTGAAATGTCCCCTAATAGAAAAATCTGGAAAAAACCCACAACAAACCAAAACACCTGTGCATGGAAGAAAGCTTTTTGTTTTGTTTTGGACCTTTAAACTGTACGATATGCTGCTATCTGAACATGATCTTAGTGAAAAAGAATATAAAAAAAAAAGCCAGAAGTTTTATTTGAAATGAAAAATCAAAATGTTTTGTTCTAAGAGTGTCAAACAAGACATTTGGAACTTTATCAGTGTTTTATCAGATTTTTCTCCTAGGGAAATCAAAGTGACCTGTGAAGCATTTTCATTTTACTAGAATGGTATTTTTAGATTGAAACTTTCCTGTCAAATACTTTCTTGGCCACTTCTTTCTCAGCCACTTGTAATTAAGAAACCTACAGCTTGTATTTTGAACAGTGACTTATTGTATCGAAACCCTGAGACACAACCATTAGAGCTGACCAGGATAATTCTCTTCTACCTGTTCAGAGGACGACTCTTTTTCAAGCCTGATAGTTCCTGTTTTTCAAGGGTCTCAAGTCAAATACTTTCTTCCTGCTAATTTTGTACAAAGTGTAAATTATCACTAAATTCGACTCCAATCTCAAATATTTTTCCTACTGCATTATCAACGCAGTGGTTTTGACAAAGAGTTAATATAAATGTCAAATTGTGTCTTGTATTTATGAAATACCAACCTCCGTTTTCTTACATAACAGATTTAGTGAGAGGCAAAGCCAAAATGGTTCCATATATTGTCAATGTCTTTGTAACTATTCTCCTTTATTGACACTTTTGATTACTGTTACTAGTGTCATAGAAATCAAAGGTAAATATAATACAGTGATTTTTTTTCTTTTATTTTAGAGCTTTGGTTAATGAACCATCATATCATATAGCAAACTAGTAAATCAATACAAGCAAGGCAGTTTATTAAGTTGATAGAATACACAGATTCAAGTGCGTCCTAGTCCAATATATCTGTTTATCTTACATGTTTGGTTCTAGGTTTCACTTTGTTTGATGGAAGGTGCTTAATTTTCCCAGTTTTCCATAACTGTTTCTCCCATAAGCATGTTGTCTTCCTGCTAGTGGATATTAGAGGAATCAAGTTTATAGGAGCTGGCTTATGTGGTTGTCACCCATCCCTCAAGAAAGTTCTGTGTTCACAGATCTGCTGCTGACAGATGGAGAACACAGAGATGTATTGTTTTTCTGCCAGATAGGATCAAGGTTTGTGTACCATGCCTATTATACGTAGTCTACAGTCTTTCTGTTAGACAAATATTTGAAGTCCCTTTTCTTTCTTGGCTGCCCATTTTCACCACACCTTTAGACATTTAATGTCTTGGGGACTTTTTCCTATCTCTCAAAGAAGGCTGAAGTCAGCCAGCATTTAGAAAAATTGCTGGGAGCACTGGCAGAGTGACACATACACAGACAGCATGAATGAATACACATTGCTTGCCGAAGAAACCAGGCTAAGAAGAAGCAGTATGTCACCACAGAATGGCATCCACAAGTTGGCCACTGTGGACTTTCATGTCTTGGAACTATGGTATGGTTTCAGATTTGCTGATAATTTTTCACTGTCTGGCACAGGGATCTAGAGGTTATTTTCTACTGATGAGTGAATTAATGAGGGGGAGTTGTTTTGGTTTGGGTTTTTTTCCATAGCTCAATGGAAATGTAAATATACATATATACACACATGTCTGTATGCATATAGAGTTTTATATGTATATACCATATATTTACAAATAATATTCTTAGTCAACTCAAATGCAGGATTTTTCTGGTTTTTTCTCATGAAATATTCTCGTTTAAAGTACATAATGTTAAATCATCAAGGTTCTTTTTTTCCCTTTGGATTTCATGTCATTTCTGCCATGGGAACTGCTTTGGGGCTCAGAAGAAGACATTCTTTGCCTCTTCGGTCTTCTCTCAGAGTTCAATTTAGCATATTTGCATGATAACCTCTTCAAGACGAAAATAATTTCTGACACGCAAGCAGTTTCAATAAATGGGGGAAGAACTTGCCCGTCTCCCACCACTGGTGCCCTCTAATCAAGCTGTAGATTTTACATTTTACATTCAAAACACTGATTTGATTAACAGGAATATATCATACCTCCCTCAACATGCATTGTGTCCCTTCACATGAAAAGGGAACATCTGTGGGGCTACTATTATTTTCTCAGCAAGAAATAAAAACAGGGTTAAAGGAGGGAAAGAAATGAAGGTCAGGAGAAATGAAAAAAGTGTGTTATAAATATGAAGTTCAAGTTCATCCTATAGTTATGGAATAGTAGGGTGTCAAGGTTGTGACTGTATGGAAACTCAGTGCACTTAGGCATTAATTCACTGGTGGTCCAGGAACCCTTCAGTTTGTCTCCTACATGGATGAGATAATGGATCAACCTGAGAGAAGGTGCCAACAATTAGAAGCAGCATTAACTCATTGCTGTAGAATCTTTCTGGGTAGGAATTTTGATCATACCCAGAGATTCCTCCAAGCAGCTCCTAGAAAAGCTGACCAGTACAACTTGTGTGCTTTGGTATAGTGACAAACATCCTGGATGGTCTATCTGTTTGTCCCAGAGATTCTGATGGGAGGTTCCTGATGCAGAAGTGACCAAATCAAACACAGAAAAGGCTCTTGTGGGTGGTCAATAGGAAGTATTCCTGTAGAGGTCTTTCTAGAACAGTCTTTCATGAACAGTTGAGATATTAATGAGAGGTTTCGTATGTAGTTTAGGATACTCAATAACAATGGGTGATGCGTGTGCTGGAGTGGTCACACAGGACCATAGCCTGGCTGATACAGGAATTCAGCAGAACAACAGCTGGGGGAGTCTCACCTGATCCAGCTGAAGATCACTGTAAGGACCCTTGCAATGGAGACTTGCATCATCCTCTGGACAGCAGCCAACTGTCCTGTTCAGGAGGATGTATTCCCAAACAAGTGTCACCTGATGCAAGGATCCCAATAAATTAAAGTTTGGTTGGTTGGTTGGTTGGTTGGGTTTTTTTAACAAACACTTTGCAGATATAAATGTTTGCAAAATAGTTAACAAGCGTAAGATAACTGGCATAATATAAGTTGCAAGATATAACTCCTGGTTCCCTTCCTGTTTAGCTTTTCTTTTCCTTTAACTATAAAATACAAATATCTCTCTTTGTCATTTGTGTTCCTACATATGTGAAAGAGTATGCTTCAGTCATAAACCTAATTACCAGAAATTGTTATCTTTTAATCCTCCGTCTTTTTTAAAAAAAGTATGAGGTGTAAACACTAATGTATTAGCTCAAGCCATAACTATAATTTCATTTCCAACCACCAAGTAACAGGAAATCTCCTATCTTAGAAAACAGTCTCCAAAGTAGAGATGAAGAATCTCCTTGGTTAGCTAGAAGCTAAAATAAAATTTATATATGAGGTGACAAATACGGGCATACAGACAAATGGGCGGACGCTGTGCTCTCAGAAACTGCATTCATCTTGGGATACTGAGATTTATTCCTCTGTTTCAAGCAGAAACAGATCTTCTCCAGATATTCCTCCAGATCTTTGCCAGAAGTAGGCAAGGTAGGCTAGTTCTGTCTGCTAATGAAATACTGCTGGAGACTGCAAAACTTGTCTATTTAGTCTGGAATGGCTTTTTAGTATCTTAAAATCATTGACAAGCAATATGAATTTGAATCTGAATTGTGAAATGCTGTTTCGATTTAGATTAAACGTAAAGGGTATAATTTACCAGCTGTTAGTGCTATTGTTGTACATTGCACATAGTTAACAGAGCTTGTGAAATGACTTTAATACAAAACAAATACAAGCAACTTACTGTATATTACAAAGCATAAAATCCAATTGGTGCCTTTTGATATTAGATGGATTTAGTACACTGGAAGTGGCTATTCACAACTTGTTCTCTGCGTTTGAGTAATGAATTGGCATGAACCTTATTTAATTACAGTGTTTGCTTTTCTCAAGTAATTTTCCTTTCTCCTGTTATAAAGGAAAGTACATTTATAAAGTAATACACTCTAATTATAGGAGAAATCTGTTGACTGAAAAGAGCATTACACAGGAAACCTATTCATTTAAAAGGCTGATTTATTTAAATGTATTCAGCAGGGATATTGTCAAGAATGTTTAGTTTGTTTGGGGTTGTTGATATTGTAGGCTATTTTACTTGTCTGGGTAAATCTAGAAGAAGAACATCTTAGAGGACAGATGGACAAGGGACAGTGACGGTTCAGTGTTGGGATCTAGCTTTGCAGAACATGATCAAATTGAACTAAGCCTTTACATTTCCAAAACACTAGGCAGTTATTTTTATCTGGCATTTGACTAGGTTTTTCGTTATGTCATCACTTCTCAGTAAACTGAGAAATGAAGAAATTAAGGCTATATGTACATGATTCTTCATGACACCCTGCAAACATACCTTAAGTGATATATCCTTTTTGATATAATGTATACACTTACATGCTTACCTCACACTTAGGAAAATTAGTTTCTCTATTTCATCACTGAGAAGCAAGCAACTAGGAAGTATTTTACATTTACTCAGTTGCTGAGATGAGCACCTCCAGTGCTGGCATGATCGGCAGCAGAGCACTCTAGCGTGGTGCACAGGGGGGTTTCCTGAGGAGGAGGAACCTCAGGGGAGCAGAGGGACCTGCCCGGAGCCTGCAGCTCACGCGACAGTGGCTGACAAGACCTGTCACCAAGGCGAGCAGCTCCAGTTTGCACAGAAGGGCACGCAGAAATGGCTCTGTAACTGTGCCATCTTGACCAGGGAGCAATGGTATCCACCTAGCAGAAGGCCATGACTTCTCTAAAGTCTGCAGCCGCTGTGACTCATGCAGCTTCCCAGACAGAGCTCCGTCGGGAACACGCTGCCACCCAGGTGCCAGGCTGCAGGGTGAGCCCTGCTCTTATGGCAGTACCGGGCGGCAGCAGTGAGCACACCTGGGGAGGTGCCCAGGTAGGGGAACTCCTCCGCTCAGTGACAGAGCTCCGGGAGGAGGTGAGAGGTTGAGGAGTATTAAGGAGTCCGAGAAGGAGATAGAATACTGGAACCACACCCTGCCTTCCCTGGGACAGACCTGTCAGGCAGGCAGGACACCTGATACGGAGGATTCCCTGTCCTCTCTCCTCCTGGCTGAACACAGGGACTTAAGGGATGGGGGCAATGGCGACAAGTTCCTGCCCAGCACAGCAGGTGCATCTCCTCCGTGACTTCCCCACCTTCCCAGGTGCCCTTGCATCATAGGTAGGAGGCTCTGCAAGTGGAATCGAACAATGAAGAGGACGATGGTCCATCTAGGTTGGAGGTGCGGCCAAGGTTAAGTCAGCCTATGCCCGGCGTCAAAACTGCTTCCGTAAAGAAAAAAAAGACGGGGCATTGTCGTAGGAGACTCTCTTCT
Organism: Balaeniceps rex; assembly: GCA_013401315.1. Lineage (NCBI taxonomy): Eukaryota > Metazoa > Chordata > Aves > Pelecaniformes > Balaenicipitidae > Balaeniceps > Balaeniceps rex. Next base: position 47,368 of record VYZW01013360.1, read on the forward strand.
GAGGGGAAGAGAAGGTCCAATATGCTGACTGGACCCACTTCTTAGGGAAGTCTGCTGCCTCCTTCGGGCCTGGGCTAAAGAGGTAATGAGAAAACTTCCTACCCTGGTAGGCCCTTGGATTATTATCCATTATTCCTTTTTCATGTAGGCAGCAATGAAGTTGCAATAAGAAGTCCAAGGGTGATCAAAAGAGACTTCGGGGTCTTGGGACAGCTGGTTAAGAGATCAGGAGCACAAGTAGTGTTCTCTGTCCTTCCAGTTGCAGGGAATGACAAAGGAAGCCACAGGAAGAGCCTGGACTGGCTGGATGGCTGGGCCCAAAGAGTTGTGGTGAATGGAGTTAAATACAGTTGGCAGCTGGTCACAAGTGGTGTTCCCCAGGGCTCAGTATTGGGGCCAGTTCCGTTTAATATCTTTATCAACGATCTGGATGAGGGGATCGAGTGCACCCTCAGTAAGTTTGCAGACAACACAAAGTTAGGTGTGAGTGTCAATCTACTTGAGGGTAGGAAGGCCCTACAGAGGGATCTGGACAGGCTGGATCGATGGGCCGAGGCCAATTGCATGAGATTCAACAAGGCTAAGTGCCAGGTCCTGCACTTGGGTCACAACAACCCCATGCAACACTACAGGCTTGGGGAAGAGTGTCTGGAAAGCTGCTTGGCAGAAAAGGACCTGGCGGTGTCGGTCAACAGCCAGCTGAATATGAGCAAGCAGTGTGCCCAGGCGGCCAGGAAGGCCAACGGCATCCTAGCTTGTATCAGAAATAGTGTGGCCAGCAGGACTAGGACAGTCGTTGTTCCTCTGTACTTGGCACTGGTGAGGCTACACCTTGAACACTGTGTTCAGTTTTGGGCCCCTCACTACAAGGACATTGAGTTGCTGGACTGTGCCCAGAGAAGGGCAACGAAGCTGGTGAAGGGTCTGGAGAACAAGTCTTATGAGGAGCGGCTGAGGGATCTGGGGTTGTTTAGCCTGGAGGAAAGGAGGCTGAGGGGAGACCTTATCGCTCTCTACAACTACCTGAAAGGAAGCTGTAGCGAGATGGGTGTCCGTCTCTTCTCCCAAGTAGCAAGTGACAAGAGGCAATGGCCTCAAGTTAGTCCAGGGGAGGTTTAGATTGGATATTAGGGAAATTTCTTCATGGAAAGGGTTATCAAGCACTGGAACAGGCTGACCAGGGAAGGGGTTGAATTCCCATCCCTGGAGGTATTTAAAAGACAGGGTACTTAGGGACATTGTTTAGTGGTCAACTTGGCAGTGTTAGGTTTATGGTTGCACTCGATGATCCTAAGGGTCTTTTCTTGCCTAAATGATTCTATGATTCTACTTTCAGTATAATACATTTAGTTTGATGCCTTCCTTCTAGTTTGGGGAGCACAACAAAAGAACATTTTCTATAGGAGATTAGACAAGGTACAGCCTTAACAACCTCCCTGTCTCCAGCTTTTCAAATCTAGCACTCACAGGACTAGTTCAGTCTCCAAAGTTGGTAAAACTTTTCCTTCTCTTGTGGTCGCTAGTTGTAGGTTTTGGTAATATGCCTACCTGTCTACTGGTAACTTGCTCAAGATAAAAAGGAATCTCATTGCTGAATTCATCAGATATGTGCTGGAAAATGATCTCATTTGGCAGCTCATGGGACAATTTTTTTTTTTCATCTGGGATCAATACAGCTGATGTTCTTTCAAATATCACAGGAAAAAACCCAATTTTTAAAGCAAATCATTGCAGAGTCTGCAATTATCATCATTATTTGCAGTTGTGTGCATTGTTTTCCTGACTGCCTCTTTTTCCATCATGTCTTGGCTTTCTTGATCTATTTTGCCTCTGATTATGTTGGCACAATGGAAGTCATACTTTTCTCTGGTGTCAGTACTATTAGCTTCTGTGTTGTCATCCATCTTTGCTATCAGAGTACCTTTAGGTGGTAAGTCTTGAAGTGAAGATATGTCAGGCATTCGTTTGCTCCCAAAATTTTCAGAAGCAGGAAAGGGCAAAGCCAGAGATACAGTCTACTGTTACAGACAGAGGAGGGTCTTGGAAAAGGAAATCAGTACAGATGCATTTTACAACTAGCATAGAAAAATCTGTCTACCTACAAACTAATGAGATTAAAATGACAGTAGACCAAAGGAATTAACTCAAAAGGTCATGAGAATCTTTACAAAGAAAACTAACATGTACTTTTACAATGGATATTACAAACCTAGGGCAGCCATCGTGCTTTGTGCAAGCTGGGATTGTCAGCTTCAGTGTGAACTTTTTTTTTAATGGGAGTTTTGTCTTAACCAGAAGTAAACCAGTATCTGTCCTCCTGCTTCAGGAAATCCAGAGTGCTAAGCACTTTGTAGCTGTTTAATGGGTCATGCCACCGGTTTCCCTGACTCCTAGTTTTACAGCAGTATTTTTCCTTAGAATAGCATGTACCATGTTTGTTGCTGAACTTGATTTGTTAGTCTTGTAGTCTGAATTCCTGTTTCAGGCTATAACCTAGGAAACAGGGGACCACCTAAATAAATGCACAGAAGAAGATGCAATTAAAATAGTGAATGTGGAAGGTTTGCAATCTTCAGGCCATCCCAAAGGAAGATATTTCTTGACATTTCTCAGCTTACTGAACAGTGAGGGATAAGGTGATTTAGCTGCAGTAGTTTATAATGGCATCATCTGACAGATGCCTGCCCTGCTGGGGTCCCTGCAGACATGGATGCACAGACCTTAGTTCATATTAGCTTAAACTGTCCCTGAGGTGGGTTTAACAATTGCTGTTATGTCCTGCTCTGAATCCTGTATATGTATGACAACTTTCAGAAAAAACAATCCTGTGAGAGCAGTAATGTCTTTAAGTCACTGAAGGACCAGAGATTTGGAGCTTGGCGTCTTTTTTCTATCACACTCGCTTTCCACCTTAACAAGATGATTTTTCAAATTAGGATGGATGTTCCCGTTAAACAACAGGGTTTCAAAGTCAGTTGCCATTTAATAAAGTTTCATCAAAATGCTTCAGCTTAATGATATGGCCTCTTACTCATGCGCGGCACGGCCTGGATTATGCCTGTTTGGCATTGCCTTGAATTGTGACTGTGCAGTGCTGTTCCTCCCATGCAATGGTATTGTCAAAGCACAGCACCTTTCTTTGGCACAGGTATTCCTCCCAAAGAGCTGGGACAGGAAGAGAAAGGAGATCTGGGAGCAATCTTTTCAGACTTCTATGCACACATGTATATCATCCATATCTTACAGTAGTTTGAAGAAAGTTTACATTTCGATGGACAGCAAGGCTAGAGGAAATTTGCCTTGTCTGTTGTAGTTGTACTCAGTGTTCCTGATTCTATGTGTCTACGGTGTAGAACATGTGGTCAGTTGTCCTATGCTTCCTTCATAATTGATGGGAATAAGTGGCCACAGTTCAGTTCCTTGACTTCAGATGTCAGCTTTATGATGAAAACAATCATTCCCCAGCAATGTGTTTTTCTTTATTGGTTCTCCATCCCTCATCAGAGGTGGTAGCTGAGAAATAGGTATCTAAGTTTGCATGTGTGAGTCCTTCTCTCAGAGCCTATAATTTTCTTATTGTCTGCTTTATCATATGCTGTAAAAAAGCAGATGTAGATGTGTTCTCGATTTACCTGATGTTTCACAGAGTTCACGGACAGAGCACCTAGGTGGCTTTCTTACTTCTCTGTTTTCATAAGCCTTTCTTCTCCTGCAATACAGATAACTTACTCCTGTTTGTGGGAACAACAACCAGATATAATCATTGATTACAAGTGCTCACACACCTTCCTACTGCATCATTGGATGAAAATTGTTAAATGAATACAGAGACCTCAGAAATATGAGCTGTTACTGATAGTTGTCATACTACTCCTTGCAACTCTCCATGAAGTCCTGGGCACAAAACCAGTTTAATAAATAGTTTTATTTTAAATCTGAGCAATGCAGATTTCAAATAGGAGTAATTTATACAAGCGGTGTTTTTTGACAGAAGTGAAAACTTTTGATTTATGGCACCCTAATGCAAACTCAGCTTATTATCTAAGTGTAATTGTGTTGTTTGGGAAATTTTTGTATTAAACATGCTGTGATCTGTCCAATTACCTCTCCTTCCACAAGAGAGATACTAATCCAGACATTGAACCTGGAGTACAGAGTGGCTCATATTTGTTGATAGAATAGCAATGCCATCTGCATTTTTTTCACTAATATGCATAGCAAAGCATACCACGATACCATCAAGCTACAACCTTTGCAGAAGGGGATAAGAGGATATGAGGAAAAAGGAAAGTGAATGTAGCCGTCTTTATAGTCCTTTTCACCCGTCCTCCTGCTATAGGAATACCAGAGAGGGTGTGTTTTGCACAGCACTATATACATTGTAGGGAGACATTGGCTCCACAGTGGAACATGTGTGAAGGACAGAGACGGACTTCTCTGTTGGACTGTTGGGACTGAGGGTCTTTGTACATGTGACAGCATTGCTGGGACCTAGTAGTTTTGGTATGGTTTGGGCAAAATGTACGTGTAGAATGAGATAACTATTATCATTACACATCTAGCTAGTTAGGTGGATAAGAGGTAGGGATGATGAAAATCTCTCTTTGGTGCCAACTGCTTGATTAGAAATGAAAGGCTGCCCACAACTGGATTTTTGTGGAAACCTCTAGCACAAATGGAGACCATGAATTTTAATCTCTGTATTTTATTTTCTTGTTACTTTTGTTACACAGGGCAGCTTTTATGTCCCATCTGAAAACTGCATGCAGCATGCATACAAATGGCATAAGGACCTCTGTCTTCTGCTCTTGAATGCTCAAAGAGGACTTCACATGTACTACACCCTCATAATGAAGGAGATTCCTGATTTACCACAGCTGAAGTTGGGTAAGTGAACAGACATTTAAAATCACTGAATATTTTACAGTGCTGCATTTTCAGTACACATTTTAGTACCAAAATTCTTGGGCTGTTCAGAGATTTTAGAGGATATTTGTCCCTGTTTCCTCATTAGTGTTTATTTTGGCACACTGTTAAAGAAGACTACCTTCTCAGCTTATGCAAATCTTTTTATAGGATGTAGCCTGATGTGTAGAGGGGTAACATGTTTTGATAAATTTCTCAAAATACTTGCCTTTCGGTGATTTTTGGCCTCAGTTGATTTTTGAAGACTTGAACTTCCAGTTCTGAATTGCTATGAAATCTGGGGATGACTCTCGCATATTTTTTCCTCTTGAGCAAACATTTTTTTAAAACTGAAAAGAAAAATCTGAAAGGTGATACGAGTGTTTTTGAAACATACTCCCTCATTTACAATTTGCAATGTATTTCTTCCCTGCCAATTACACAATTACAACTTGCTCTTTAAAATGATTCCGCTTTTCTTCCTAATTCAATTGTTTAATAGATTTTCTGGTTTTGGCAGAAGCTTTTTTTGGCTGGTCAGGCCTGTTAGGTCCAACGTGCAAGTGCTGGCTGGCTGGATTTGCGGGCTGGAGCTCTGTAATTTGTGTTTAGTCATGTCTGTAATGACAGCATGGGCTCCTGTGGAAATGAGGCATGTCCCTGACTAATTCCTGCTCTCCCACCTGTTTCTTTGAATTCAAGGAATGTGGCTCTTGATTTCACATCTGTGTTTTTGTGTCTTTGTATTTCTGTATGCAGGTTTTGAAGTTATCAGTTTGTTATGTTACAGAGATAATTATATTAGGAGAGTTGATTGCATTGGCCAGCAGATTTAAAAAGGGAGCAAAATATATTTTCCAGTTTCACTGTAAGGTGCTTGTATACAAGAACTATCAAACATAATACATTATGCTTTACAGACTTATGGGCTTGATAGCTCCTATTTTCCACTTCATGTCTTGTTTCCCTTATATTTCTCTTCAAGATAGCCTAAAACTCATAGGGTGGGAAGGGCACATACTGTGTTATTCAATCCAGCTATGAGAAAAAAAAAAAAAAACAGCATTTTTATTTGCAACATATGAGCTCTCAGACAGAATCCAACATGCAACAAAACTCATGCTTCAGGCATCTTGGTATCGGGCATATATAATAGATGATTTGTGTCTCACCTGGACAGGCTTATAGGTTGAGAGATGGCAGAGTTATGTATGGTTGGTTGACCACAACTTGAGAACTGCCCCAGAGCACATATTGGCTTTCTAAATACAATTAGCTTGGTTTTCAAATGACTACTGGTACTGAAGCAGGCACTTAATTTGCAAATGTACTTGTTGTAACGCATGTAAATTTGCTAAATGCAAATACCATTTTTAGCCTCTTGAGCAAAGTGCTATTTGCATCATTTTATTCACAGTCTGAAAATCTACTGAAGATTTGGTNTCATTTTTCTCCACTGACCAGAGGGAGATGTAAATGACTCATTCAGTTGTAAACATCTATATTGGTCAGATAAATCTCGTCATAGATTTCTAAAGATAAATCCAAGACTATAAATCTCTGCAGACTTTCTTAATTCTTTTTTTTAGCTTCCTGAGTGGTATACTAAAAAAATAATAGCTTAGTNTGCTTTCTACCTTGGAATGGCATGAACTGCACCTTGCGCTTGCTCATTTTTCTCCACTGACCAGAGGGAGATGTAAATGACTCATTCAGTTGTAAACATCTATATTGGTCAGATAAATCTCGTCATAGATTTCTAAAGATAAATCCAAGACTATAAATCTCTGCAGACTTTCTTAATTCTTTTTTTTAGCTTCCTGAGTGGTATACTAAAAAAATAATAGCTTAGTTT